>VBVR01005753.1:0-11414 GCA_011638315.1 Tetramorium parvispinum
TTAGGAATTTTTTTTTATATGCAAACATAAAAATTATTTACTTTTAATTTGAGTTTACGTCGCTTTGTAAAATATGATAATAATTTTTTTATTTATTAATTATCTTTTTATTGAAAGCGTTTTAATACATTGTAAGCGGAATATGATGCTTTAAGTAACTGTAAAAAGATTTAAAATATATTTAATATTAAAACGATAGGGAAAGATAAATATAGGTTCATTATTTACTAATACTAACAGACACAAACGAGTCAAGATTTAATGTGATGATAACTGCGCTATTAAATTCAATGGGTATCATCGAGCGTCTCATGATTATCAGCAGATCTCTTTTGAACTTATTATCAAGCATCTGCCATTCCATGTTGTATATACTGCTTGCTATTCCAATGCTCTGTAAGTAAACTTTTAATAAAATACTGCATATTATTAAACATATACATTTATATATACATACAAATGTATATTATGTGTAATGTAATAATATACTTCTTTTCTTCGTCTCTATTTTTTACTTTCATAATTTTTAAAATTTTAATAGTCAGAGAAAATCTTTTTTAATTAATTAGGAATTTTTTTTTATATGCAAACATAAAAATTATTTACTTTTAATTTGAGTTCATTTCCAAACCAGCAATAAAGAAAGATTTGTAACAACATGCAAAGTGTATATAATATCAATGTAATGAGACTTCCATTGATCATCAGAATAGGAATAGAAGCCAGTTTGTATAGATTAGCACACACCACTAGCATGCTTACTGCGAACTGAAGACCGATAGTCTTCGCAAACGTATGATTCACCATATACGCGTATCTACGGTTAAACAGAGGATTTTAGTTTATTTTCAAAGTGTAACTTTTAAAATTATTTGTCAATTTCATTGGACTTCTTTTATAACATTCTTTCTGAGTGAATAATTTTCAAACTATTTTCATATGAGAATTTTGCACAAAGGAGAAATACACGTATAAAGAAAAACCATTTCCAAATTTTTGAAATTACAGAATGATTTTAAAAAACTAACTCGTATATACGGTCGTGGTGATGTACGCAATCACGTAGAATATGTTGATTATATAAGATTTTCGTCAATCGATATTCCAGAATGTCGAGCTGACAGCAAATCTCCTGCAAGAGTCCGTATACCAGGCCGTCGCAGGCAACATTTATAGCCGCAGTGAGTGACATACCTATCATTTGGTGAGTGAATACGAAATAGAATACAATGGATGACGTGTAATCAAATGGAACCCATGCTTTGTACGTCAAGTTTCCCTTCATAGAATCCATAAATATGCCATTTAAAATTATACATATGACCGTAAACTGGACGAGGCCATAATACCCGAACGCGTAGTACCTGTAATATATTTTCTTTATGAAAATATTCTAATGAAATGGAAAATATTATCTTGTTCATTTGTTTTTGAAGCGTTTGATTGTACATTACTGTTATATTTTCCTCGAATTATGTTACTATTTATATCTATGTTGTTTCTGAGATTGATGATTACAAGCATTGAAAGAATGTAAAAAATAATTATGTTCGGAAATTGATCAGATTGTGCCACACAATATATTATGTGACGTTTAATTAATAAATAAAATATATAAGAGATATGATTATTTTAAGTATTTATCCAGCTACAACAATATAATGATGAAGTTAAAATTTTCTGATTATTCAGAAACTGATTATTAAATGATGATTGATACATTTGCTTAACTCACTATAATGAGAAAATGGTACTTACTTTATCATTTTCTCATATTTTTCTCGGATCATTATTTCGTATGATCCCAATGGTTTAAACGATCCCTCCGTAAGAATGTTTATTATCATTATGACATGTTTTTTAAATATCCACATAGCAATTATTTTTAAAGTTGCCATAAATACCGTTAACATCATATATATATTATCGCTCATTTCGCGGAAATTGTCAATATTAAGTATAATGTTCATAATTTGTGATATCGTAAATGTACTTATTAAGCAAATTAGCAATATTCTATAACAGTTATATATTATTTGTTTGAGCAGTGTTGTCCATGAAAGCGGTTGCCAGCATCCGCTGACTGTACATAGTATAAGTGTAAACTGCAGCACGAGCGTTCGCACTTCTTTAATTTTTTTGTCCATTGTTTAGTCTTGCCTACGCACAAATTAATCATCGTGTTATTATCTACTTATATCATGTCCAATATCATATACAAAACAAAGAGAAATCAAATAAAAATTTTCTGACTAATATATGTATAAATTCATAAATACTGTCGCATGAATAAAATTGAATACATAAAGGAAGTTATTCTGAAAAATTACATTATTTTAAAGAATATACATTATTAAATCAAACTTGAAATGACTTTTTCACAAATGACTTATTCGAAATATCCATCGTTAGCACAGGCACAAGACTTTTTTGAGATCACTCTGTAGCATTATATATTACTTTTATGTTGAATTCTTCCACTGCGCGGCGTAAAGCACATTTCAAACTTTTAATATTTTGCAGTTTGAAAGAGCAAATCATTCCCTCTAATACATCACAAAGCTTGTAGTCGAATGGATTTTAATTTGAATTTCTAGATGGCTAATCTCTGTGTCGTATATGCTGAAGTATGTTTCTTTCCATTCAACCACTCCTGGGTCGTCTTGGTTTTCATCAAAGATTGAAGTCACGTGTCAAGAGTGGACATTTTGAGAATAAAAGTTTTTTTTTATTTAATAATGTATATTTTTTCAGATAAATAATAATGTTCTTCAAAATAATCTTTTTTATAAATTTTTAGCAATTTTATTCATACGAAATGTTTAATATCAAACAATGGGCAAGTATAAAAAAATTCTATTGATAAACTAATTTTAAATACAAAGGCTTTTTATGTAAAATATAAGAACCTCATACTTTTAACGTACACATGATATAATCTTACAATTTTATCTTTTAACGTATAAACTTCTAAACTTATAATAATTGTTATACTTACAAAAATGATCAATTCTCACACTCAATTACTTGACGTCATATTAAAAGTGTTTTTACTGCCAATATGTCGAAAGATAATTTACACTATGTAATTAATTGTGGAAAAATTATATAGTTACATCGTATATTCATATAACAAATTTTACAAGAGAGCAAGATACACTCAGAGTGTCTATAGTCTCACGACACTACTTTTGACACGACTTCTAATAATGAACGTATCCGCTTGCGGAACCCTCTTCTTAACTCTGTAATATTTTCGTAGTCCCGATCCTGCGACGGCGCGAGATATTATTTTCATGAGTGACTATACAGGTATATTTTGTCACGCGATAGGGTAAATAACATTTCCACAAAATAGAAGGTAGACGTACTTTCGAAGGTTTATCAATATAGAACATCAGTTGTAACTTGTCTTTATGAAGTATTCACATAAGTTACTTATTGTACGTTGATCAAAAAATGTTTTTTTTTTTTTATTACTGTCGCTACCTACTTGACATGTCATCACGCATTAAGTTTTATACCTCAATTTCTATTTGCGATTGTTGATACAACATGAATGTCAAGATGAAAATTCATTGTAGAATCTAATCTAACAGTGGCATAATACTTTCACGATATCATGAAATCAAGCCAAGCTCTTTTTAAATCATATTAATTGTTACTGTATTAAAACGTGCCGATTAAAGCGTACAAGGATTTTTACTGATAAAAATAAATAAGTAAAAATGCATGTGTATTGTGTAGTAATACAGTGTTTAGCATTAATTACATTCGGTAATGATATCAGGCAAAATATAAAAATAAAATTGTTGCATAAAATGTATTTATATAATTCTATTTATATAATAAAATATTTTCATATATTTTATTTAAATTTTTTATTTTTATTTAATACATACATTCTTAAAAATTTGGCATTATTTTATCACAGAACGTTTTTATTTTTTTAACTTTTCAAACTTTTTCTCTCTCTTTAATGATGTATTTGCATTATTATGTGAATATGAATTACGGTGACGTTTCCTGCGGAATAATGTTTCTCTATAACTCCTACGCGTAACACATTTATAATACATTCATGATATGTAATTTTTATGACAAAACTGCGTAGTGTACGACAACTGCGTAGAACAACGGTACGCAGTAACAAAAGAAAGCACACAAATGAAATTTTTATACTCTTATTAACATATCAATATGTGACGAACACTATTTCTCTGATTATAGATACTTAGATGTTGCTCTTTAGTATACGCATTAGTTAATAACTTTATTAAATATTTTAGTTATTACTGTGCAAAAAAAGAGAATTCGTCTCGTAAAGTAATTAATGAATCAGGAACTCTGACTTACTCGTAATATACCTTATCTATCACAAGATATCATTAGTATAATATTTATTTTTATCAAAGTGTCATGAAGCCCTTCATTACGATTCGTCCATCTGATTTATACATCCGCTACGCCGTACATAAGTACGAATGAGAGGATATATTATTATGATCCTTAAGAGGATCCTGTAGCCGTCCGCGGAACTGTTTTTTTGTGAAAGGATATCTTCGTATTATTTTCACAGATTTGAAAATCCTTGTAGAAAATGAAAGTATAGACATTAATATGTGTCTGCTCGGTAGTATTTATTTTTAAACAAAAAAATTTTTTTTAATTAAACCACACGAGAACATTTGCAATAATTACATTTATAGATCTTTATTGTAAACAATTATTTTCTATAATTTACTTATATTTAACTTATTCAATCGCGCATGCATGCATTTCGGAACTAATTAATTATTTAACATATCTTGGCAATTTTATATTTTTCTTTGAAAATCATTAATTTATTTATTACTATCACTCTTAATGTGTCGGTCATATAAATTTAATATCAAGGAGCCCACGCAATTCTTATGAAAAATGGCTTTTAGCAAAATTAGTTATAACTTATAACTTTACTATAATGTTTCATAATTTATATTAAGCTGATAAATGTAATTATCAGTAAAAATCAAACGGTTCATTTGCGGAGATTGTGATAATGTTAACTTTTAATCAGCGTCACATAAATTATAAATCAATAAAGTTTTAATTTTGTTGATAGAATTGTATGGATTGTCATTTTCCATAAGAATTGTATATGGAAATCTTTATTATAAATAACAATAATCAATCTTTCGAGCTATGTTACTGCTTCTGCGAATGTATTAATACATTAAAAAGTGAATATGACGTCTTAAGCACCTAAATCATTATAAAATTAATGACAAATTTATTCAATAACTTTTATTTTTATTACATGCAAAAAATAAATTCCTCATACAAACCGTTACGAAAGAATCAAGATTCATTGGCATAATGTCTGCGCTGGTAAATTCGATTGGAATTGTAGCACGATTCATGATCATTATGAGACCTTTCTTTAAGTTATTATTAAATATCGTCCATTCTAAGTCATAAATACTGTCTGCTAATTGGAGGCTCTGTAGATAAAAATAAGATAAAAATATTAAAGGTTGTGTGAGTATTTGCGTATGTATACGTTTTCTTCTTTTCGTAGCGATATGAAATTAAAAGCAGTTACTAGAACTACCTTCAACTTAATTTCATTGCCGAACCAGCAATAATAAAAGAGCGGTGCCAGTGTGCTGGCCACAATCATAATGTCTTGTATATAAGAAACGATAGTGGACGATTTTAAAGCCATATGAATTAAAGTGGTGCACATTACCATCGTGATCATTGCGAATTCACCAGGCACTATCTTGGCAAATCTATCGTTCAGCATATATCCATATCTAAAATTACAGAAAATATTTTAAATTTATTTTCCGATTTTTTCTAAGATGATTAATCGATAAATTAACATTAGCAATTTTAATATTCAAATAGGAAAAATATCTTATGCTTTTGTTGTTCAGCAAATATTTCTATTAGACCAAACTCGAGCTCTTATATTTTATTATATATTTAGGAAAATAGACAGTCATACGATAATCATTTTTAATTACATCTAATTTGATTCATGTTAAATATTATGTTGTGTAATATTAGATAAATGAATGTACCACGCCTATTGGTATAGAGTATTTTAACCTGGGGTTAAAATAAATTATTTTGAAATCTTGAGAAAGAAACTCTGAATAAATCTATTTACAATATAGAAGTAATATAAATTGTTTAACCCTAAAACATTAAACTTTCTTCCATTTTTATTCAGGTTATACATTTCTAAGACATATTTTTGAAAAGAAAAAGGAAAAGAAAAATATGTAAATTATTAATTTATTATTTAATTTTAATTTTATAAGTAAACTTTAATTTTTAAAATTGTAATGAAAAATCTAACCTACAGAAAAAGGAAATATTATTAAAAAGTTTCGGATTGTTACCAGAAAAACAAAAAAATTCCAATAAGAGAGAATTCATTTCAAAGAAACATGTAGCATTCTAGGATTAGAAAGAACTTACTCAAATATGTGCATGTGATGGCGTACGCAATCACGCAGATTACCTTGACCATTCGCAATGTTCGATAAACGATACTCTAAAATCTCGATCTGGCAGCAAATGTGCAACAATAATCCACAAATTAAATTGTCACATGTGGTATGGACAAGACCAATAAATATTAAACATAACATCTGCTGAACGTTTGCAAGATAAAATACCGCGGGTATTGAGCAATCGAACGGTAACCATGCCTTGTATATTAAAAGTCCATTCCTAACATTCGTGAATAGCGAAAGCAAAATCATGTAGGAAACAGTTATCGCAATAAGGATTAGATAACGTAACGTATTACTCCTATAAAATTAATAATATTCAAAATATGTAACTTAATTCGTATATATTTTGCTTATTTCCTACAACAATGACGTAATTCAAAAAACAAACTTTTCCAGAAAATAAGTTTAGATATTTTTATCATTAAAATTTTGTAATATTATTTTTATATGCAAACGTTGTGTAATAACTAAAAGGATAAAAGTATCATTAGTATTATTTATTAAAAAACCCAAAAATTTGTTTTTAATAATTAAACAATTTTTCAGTTAGATCGTTGTTGCAGCAAATAATTTATCAATAATATAAATAGTCACTTAAGTTAATAAAGTAAAACTTACCTTATTCTCTTGTCAAATTTCTCTCGAATCATGATTTCGGTCAAATCCATCGGTTTAAATGGCTTTTCGACGAGGTCTTCGATTAACACAATAATACTATCGTGATTTATCCGTACAACAAGTGCCTTATAACACGCCAAAAGTGAAATTAATATGTTAAATAAGACGTCGCCAAATGCATCAGTGTGGTCAGCATTTGTTATCAGCTCCATAACTTGAGTCATTGCAAATGTGTATAAAATTAGAACTATTGACGCTGTGTAAGCGTTATACATTATGTGTCTAAACAGCGATGTCCACGACGTTGGTCGCCAGCATCCTGCGACCGCTAAAACCGTGAGCGTTAATTTCAAAACAGGCATTTCGCTTTTCTTCCCAATATCACTTTCCAATATCATTTCCATTTGCCCAAAATTAATCACTGTTTTATTAATGCACTTATTTATTATAAGTTTCGATATTATGATAATATACTGATATAATGGAGTGATAATTAATAGTTCGAGATTTTCTAATACGTGTTGCACAATATATACAATATTACCTTAAGATTTGTTTAATTATTTATAAATAATTGCTAACTAATTGCATTCAAGTATATTAATAATCACATACGAATATAAAAGTTTAGTAGTAACAATAAAAATTACATGAAAAAGAAAAGAATGAAAAATAGCAAAGTATATGCATATATATGTGTATTACATACAATAATATTATTATAATATTCATCTGTGAAAGATTCAATTTATTCAGTAAACTTACAAATATTTCGATTGAGTCGTTTAAACAAACTTCGATAAACACTTTAAAAGTTTTAATCGAATTTTTGCTACACGTTGTATAACAAATCAAATGATGTTTCAAGAGAACAATCTTATAATGTCTATAGTCTCTCAATTCAATAACGACATAGTTCAACTTCCCCCTTCACATAGCTTATCTCTTATTGCAAGTCTATTATTATCATAATAACAGACTTGCGACGATGTTTTTCTTGTGAAATAATATTCTCGTGAATTGTGAAGTAATATTCTTCCGAAATAAAACTTTTACTATGAAATTGCATAATGTACCGTTAGTTTCACGATTGTGGGATAAAAGAAGAAGTCAGATACGCGCGTAGTCAGTATATAGAAAAATAAATTCTTCAAACTTTCATCAATATAGCAGGAACCGTAAACTGTTTTTGAGATATTTGATATAGTTTTCCCTATGTTGTATGTCTATTATGAAATATTTTATTTATAGGCGTCGTAGACAATGTTGTACTATTGTTTTATAAGGAAGAATTCTCTCTACAAGAAAATAAATATTTCAAATATTTAAAATGTTAAACAGCGACTATAATTCAGCTGTATAAAACGTTAACTATCCATGGAATCAGTTACAAGATGTGTTACTGTCATATTTTTTTCCTTGTAATATCTACATACCATAATCATATATACATAATACTGTAATAATATGGTAATAGAAGTATGTGATAGAAGTCATCATGTATGATAGGTAATTAGATTTTTTTGGCAATTACAGTAAATTAAACAGTAAGAAAACAGTTTTCCATTCTATAATGTATTTGATCATTTCGACATAAAATTAATTAGGTATTATTTTTTTTTATTTAAAGAAAATAAAAATAGAGAAAATATAGTATTCCACATCACAGATTCTCTAAATAACTCGCACAATAACAATGTTGAATGATACATTATTTTCTATCATTAAAATGATAACTCAAAAATATTTGATTATGATGCTGTATGTAGTAACTCATAGAGTAAGTTGATTTCTTAAACTTTTTCTTTAGGTGGTATTTCAAACTCTCAATTTGGCAACCTATATGCACTAAAAACCCGCACACGAGATTATTTTGCAATGTTTACAATAGCGCTATCACTTGCGCTCAATATTTGTTGAATATATGTTAAATCAAAATTATATAATATGAATAATCGTATAGTATCAATTCTTTATATTTTAGTCTTTTGTGTTTAAAATCAGTGAATAGTGAAGACAATATGACGAACGTGCATGAAGTTGTGACCAAAATTATATACCTACTGTATATAATATATTGTTTCTAGAAAGTGATTACAGAATTATATCAAAATTATTTCACATAATATAAATTATAAAACAATATTGAGAAAATTAAAATATGTCTATTCTTTATAACAAATAAAATGTCTTCTCACAATCAGTCCTATTGCCTGTTTCAGGCGTGGTGGCTTCTCTCGCATATCTGTGCGTACAGATTGATTATACAAATATACACGGGACCTACAAGCCTTTAATGTCGATTTCGAAAGACAAATTTTTAGAGAAGTTCTCTTGGCAAAATACTCTCGGTGGTTTGCCATTACCTTCCGAGAGGAGACAAGCATATGCAAATTTCTCTGAAGACTTGCCAGGACTCGAACTCGGCATCTTCAGTAGATCAGTGCGCTGTTTGCTATATCGAACTTCGCCTCAAAATGTTGTTACTCGGCAATAATATTTACTAGACGTGGCACATATTTTTACATGTATACGTACATGTACATGGAGATGGTTTCTTTTCTCTACATGAAATGTTCATATGAATATTTATTTAATAGCACAATGTTCTGGATGGGATATTCTGTCACTTTAATAAATATAATAATAAAAAATTAAGTGTCATAATAAATGCAATTTTTTAAGCTTAATAGCAAGTTCCTCTTGCACTAAATATTTTATTATTCTATTAAGTATGATAAAAAAATTAAATTTTATGATGTGTCTAAACTTAAGGCTTTCCTATCCATTAGTTGGCGCAATGTTTGACATTACTAGTTTTATAGTAAAAAATAAGTAAAAGAAAATTATTGTTTTGCATAATAACTATTTTGACGAGTATTGTCTTATTTTTGACCTTGTTTTAAAAAAAAATATTTTATACAAATATTACGCTTTGTTTTAGTAACATTAAAAAAACATATTATTAAAAATCTATATTTGGAATGTATTTTTATATTCTATGCATAATAAAGATGTATAATTAATTTTGAAATTACCAATATCAATCATTGTTTAGTAATTTTTTATAAGAAAATATACTCTCTATCTCGCTATCCGTATTGCGGGCGCATATAGATGGATAAGGGTGTATTGAGTTATGTTTGATTAAATTGGAGTGTATTGAGATTTTTGTAATAGGTAAGAGAGGAATAGGAGATGATCAGTTGAATGGCGTAGTTGAAGATAAGTAAGGATGTTAAGGATGTTGGACATACGTGTAAGTGTACATACATCAGTATTGAAATGTCATATGAAAATGATTTACAACCGGACATAAGAATGACGACGACAGAGATAATGACGTTTCTCAATATGAATTAAAACATAAATTGCCAGACTTTAACATATGCATTTTAAAAAATCTCTATTAATATCTAATATAAGACAAAAATAAAGATACTTTTATTATACAAACTCCAAGTAATCGATTGCGCCCAAATTTAAATTTCAGGTAGTATAGAGACACTTTGCTACGTGTAGCGGACGCGTACACTTGATGGACACTACAGTGTCTTTTAATAAATAGTAATTATTAATTTTGTACTACATTTGTTTTTGCGAATGTATTAATACATTAAAAAGCGAATATGACATCTTGAGCACCTAAATAATCATAAAATTTATATCAAATTTATTCAATAAATTCTAATTGATTACATGTAAGAAAGAAATTCTTCATACGAACCCTTACAAACGAGTCAAGATTCACTGGCATAATGTCTGCGCTGGTAAATTCGATTGGAATCGTAGCACGATTCATAATCATTAAGAGACCTTTCTTTATGTTGTTGTTAAATATTGTCCATTCCAAGTTATAAATACTATCTGATAATTGAAGGCTCTGATAAATAAAAATATAATAAAAATGTATAAATAACTGATTAATAATTGTGAAATTAAAGCCAGTTATTTAAAACTACCTTCAGCCTGATTTCATTGCCAAACCAACAGTAATAAAAAATCGGAGCCATTGTGCAAGCCACAACCATAATGTCCTGTATATAAGAAATGACAGTGGACGATTTGAAAGCCATATGAATTAAATTGTAGCACATTACCACCGTGATCATTACGAATTCACTAGGAACTATTTTGGCAAATCTATCATTCAACATATACGCGTATCTAAAATTACAAAAAATATTTTCAAGGATTAATTTACAAATTTTTTTATGATATTTTGATAATCAACATATATATATATATATATTAATAATTTCAATATAGAAGCAGGAAGAATATCTC
>VBVR01005754.1:0-11410 GCA_011638315.1 Tetramorium parvispinum
CATGGGATCCCTAAAATCGTAGAAATGCATCCTCATCATGGATCAAAAATTAAATTACATCCCTTTGGTATATTATCAGAATGTTCGCGGCCTTAGAACTAAGTTGTGTGATTTACGATGTGCTATTATATCCAACTCAACCAATTATGACATAATTATTTTAACGGAAACGTGGCTTCACGATGGTATTTCTAATAACGAGCTTGGCTTTGTTGACTACAAAATTTATAAGCTCGATATAAATGTTGAAACTAGCGCATTTCAACGAGGTGGGAGTGTGTTGATTGCTGTGCGAAACCATTTAGTATCACATGCCTTGCAATTAACGCATCCTTCTACTGAGCAACTATTTATCTCTATCCGATCGGGCTCCCTCTCATTTATCCTAGGAACGGTTTACTTACTCTCAGGCTCAGACATAAACAGGTATGAGAGTTTTTGTCTCTCTGTTAAGGAAGTCTTATCTTCTTTATTTGATACCAATACTATTATTATAGGCGACTTTAACTTGTCTCGCATTGTTTGGACAGCTGATACCAATGATACTACTTCTTTTCTTATCAATGTCCATTCCCCTATGACGGAGCAAGCCAAATGTGTGTTATGATTATTTTAATTATTTAAATTTTAAACAATTTAATTGTAATTTTAACACTTATGGGGGAATGCTGGATTTATTATTTTCTTCTTTTAGAGATATCGCTGTAACCCCTGCGCTCGATCCCCTAATTTCCTGTGATCCTCATCACCCGGCATTATCCTTTTCCATTCCTTCTTCCTAAATCGTTGTTCCTATTCTGTTGTCTCCAAAAGAAATTTTAAGCGAGCTGATTTTGGTGCCATTAGTGAGTATCTTAGTGGGATCAATTGGGATGCGGCTCTTGGTGGGATTTATCAGTGAATGATGCCGCACGTTTTATTTATGATCACTTTAACTTTGCAATTTCTTCTTTCGTGCCTGAAATTACCATTGTTAAGTCTTTCCTTCTTGGTTTTCTAGAGATTTAAAGAACGCGATTAAACTCAAAAAACGTGCACATTCTCATTTTAAATGCATGAATTTGTATTCTGATTATTTAGAATTTACACAACTTAAATCTGAATACAAAAAACTTTTAACGAAATGCTGGATGGAGTACGTGTGTAGATCGGAGCTGAGCATCTCTCAAAATTCCAAAATGTTTTGGAATTTTATCAATTCTGCGAAACTAATCGATCGATTGCCTAACCAGGTTTTTTACAATGATATCTCTGTAACTGACGATCTTACCATTGCTAATTGTTTTGCTGACTTTTTTACGTCGGTCTATAAAAATAATAATAACCATTCACGTATTACATTTAATAAACTCAAGAGTAGTTTAAATTTGTTAAGCATGTCTTTTGGGATCGGTGAAATTTTAAATTGTCTTCGCTCTCTCTTTCTCTTAATCCTGGAATTGATAATCTTCCAGCGGTTTTCTTCAAAGCTAATGAGTTTGTTGTAGCTAGAATACTTTGGATTATTTTTAATAAATCATTGAATTGTGGGATTTTTCCCGATTTCTGGAAGACATGCATTGTTACGCCTATATATAAAAGTGACGATAGAGGCCTCCGTTTCCAATTATAGACTGATTAGTGTAGGGATTATTTTAAGTAAAATCTCTACTGGCTTATGATTGAAATAAAAGAAGTCTTTATTAAAAGATATATATATATATATATAAAATAATTAAAAGAACAGAACTCTCGGCGCTGATCATCTCGCGGAACTCGCTGCATATAATAACTCTCTCGACGACACGACTTTTCGCGCTCGCGGTCTTTCTCACAATGCCTCGTCTCGCGCGCTCTGCAGTCAACGACAACAGACGATCGCCAAAAACTCGGAAAGACGCTCGCCTAGCAACTCGCACCAACGACGTTCGTGGTAACGCGCGCTAAATACAAATACGAATAACGCAAATTTTTACTCCCTACATTAGTAAACAGAATATTATGGCGAAGATCTTCGACGAACTCGTTACCAAAAAATTATCAATCCTATTTAAAAATATTATCATTAGTGAGCAGCATGGCTTCATTGCTAGTCGCTCTACTACTACTAACCATTTAGTTTTTTTATAATTATCTGACTACTGCTATTGAGGAGAGTTCTCAGGTGGATGTTATTTATACGGACTTTAAAAAAGCCTTCGATTCTGTGAATCATGTGATATACTTCTTGACAAGCTTAGCGCTCTTGGTATTCATGATTCTTTACTTGAATGGTTGTCAAATTTTCTACGTGATAGATCTCAGATGTTAAATTTAATAATTCATTGTCAAAAAATTTTTAAATCTTATCCGGAGTCCCTCAGGGCTCTCACTTGGGACCTTTATTATTTAATTTATTTATAAATGACATTTCGGTTTTCGATATTGTAAGTTTTTATTATATGCTGACGATTTGAAGATTTTTATGAGAATTGACAGCCAGGTATGTGCCGCATTTCTGCAACATGACTTGTCCTCGTTTGAAACTTGGTGCACTCTGAACTCGCTAGACCTGAATTTCAGTAAGCGCTATATCCTGCGGTTTTGCAAAAAAAAATAATGGAAATATATTGCGTTACGAATATGTGTTTGGGGACTCTCCTCTCTCAGAATTAGAGTTTGTTCGCGATCTTAGGGTGATGTTCAGCTCCGATCTTACCTTTAATAGGCATTACCGTGACATTTCCATGACTTAGCACATAGAAAACTAGGCTTTATCTTGCGTTATGGTAAAGATTTTGGAAGTGTCCGTACGTTAAAAATTTTATATTGCACTAGTCAGACCTATATTGGAATATTGCTCAGTCATTTGGTTTCCTTATCAGAGCTGTCTCTCGGCCATTCTTGAGCGCATACAAAAGAAGTTTTATAAAAGAATCTGCTATCAATTTCGTTTGAACCACAATCATATTTCCACTGCGTTGGGTCTTTTGTCGCTTAGAGATAGGAGAACCCTATCAGACCTTCTGTTTTTGTACAAAATTATTGGTGGTATCACAGATTGCTCAAAGATTCTATCGTTAATTAAATTTAATGTTCCAGCTAGGTTTTTGAGAGGCTTCAAACCTTTTAATGTGAATTTCTATCGTACGTTGTATGAAAGATTTAATCCTGTAAATCGCTTATCTCTGTTAGCAAATGATTTGGTATTGATTTCCATTACAAAACTCTGTCTACATTTAAAAACACTGTTATTTCTTACATAAATTCACGCGCCAGCTAATCTCTTACTTATTTTATGCAATTTACCTGCTTCTTCTATTATATGTATTACTTATGTTATATCTCTCTAATTTTACTCTTTATTCTTTTTATAATTCTTTATTTTTATTCAGCCTTTTGTATCTTAATCTGTACCAAAGGTATTTTTTCTCGTAAATAAATAAATAAATAAACCAAAATTAAATCCTAATTCCATGTCGATTGATTCTGAAAATCCTGCAGGTGTTATCGGCGATCGTACGAATCCGACACTCGTCCGCCACGGCACCATCACCATCACCGACGCACGGACGTCGAGCGACACACGAAGAGCTGCGAATACGCGAGGCGAGCGACGACGGAGTCGAGCGTCGAGGTCCAACACTTCGGCCTGCCGATCCTCAGCGTGAGTGAGCCGAGTCCTCCGGACGAGAGCGAGCGTGTCGACGACTACTTGTAGGACTTGCTTGCCGAGGACTTCCTCAAGGAGCTCCTCGTGTAATCCGCCCGATCGGAGTTGATGCTCCGATTCCACACGGCACGGTCTCGCCCTTAGTCTTCGTCCCGCGGGGGACTCCCTTTTGAGTTGGGCCGCGGACACTTTGCCCTTCTATTGTCGAACGTGCCCGTCGTGTCGACTCGGGGCCAACAGTGCCGTTTTACCGCGCGTCGCGACTTGCCAAGAGATCGCGATCGGCCCGAATAAGTCGAGCCGGAGTGAAGCGGGAGAGCACGGGTTTCTCGATCGCGCTCGATGCGCTCTATATCCCTGTTCAATTGTAAGCGCGTACTCTCACTCGCGTACTTATCTTAGAAGAGTTCAGAGGTCATGAATATATTTGCTATTTGTATTATAGGAACCGCGCGACTACGAGGAGCAACCGAACTCGCGTTTGATCCGGACTTGGCTTATTTCTCAGTACGTTAGGAAACGATACAAGCTCTAAATACTGATTACCTCTCAACGTAACGTGACTCTGCTTGTCAATATATATATATATTTTTTAGTACCTTAGAAGTTCCCTAAAAAGATCAATCAGATGTTACATATATGTAGAAAACAATCATATATATATAACATATATACATGTGCGTGCATTAAATCTCTATCTTTTTATAACGTTCCGAGAAAGAAGTAAAGCCCGGCTTAAATTTGACCACTCTTTGTATCGTATTACTTGTAAGATGTATGTACGTGGCCCGGTGGATAATTTCGTTATTTCTCGATATCGCAGATCGATGTTAATTCGCGACTGGAAGAACTCGATCGGAGTTGTTACACTGTGAATTCTCAAGAATTATGTAAAATCAAATTCATTGCACATCTTTAATTACGATGGAAAATATCTTGCGTTGGGCGCGGCGCGTTAAAGAATTACTTAATAAATAAATGCCATTTTTAATTCGCTTGCGAGTAGATCCGATCAATTACATTCTCGATGACGCATCAATAAATGCGAATAATAATACGTATGTTTCCTTCCCTTTCGCCCTCACGATTTTCTCACGCGTAATAGCGGCATAGAATATGGCACTTTTCCCTTGATCATTTATTGAAGTAGAATACATCAAAATCCAAATTTTTCCAACTTCCTAATACAATTTGAAATAAAACCCATTTGTACAGAAATCTTGATTTAGCGTTGAAGCCATGTCCAGATACGGATAAAAAAACAGACGTTCGCTCTCAAATACGTATCGCTTACGTGTTAACTTTCAGCATTATTGGTATAAATTTGGACTAGATTTCTTTTGGGAATCTGTAAAATCATGCCATTAAATATCTCATCTTACGCGGTTACATAAAATATCAATACAATGTATTAATACGATATGATCAGAAATGGAAATCATAAAACTAGCTATAAATGTCGCGATTTAGCTAGTGAATACGACGTTTTACGAGGAAGCAAATTCAAAATAGTCTACTATTGCGAGCTATTTTCATACATTATCATCCAAATACTGGATATTAAATTATACATGTAAAAAATATTATCTTTAACTCACAGGGAGAAATCTACGATACGGAATCGTGACATTGTAGCATTACTAAAATCTTTAGTATTATATCCCTCGAACATACATATCTCCATATTTTTAATTTTTTTTTTATTCACGAAGGGACCACATAATATGTCTGGACATTGTTTTTAACCACTTGGCGTTTAATCGGCGAACACAGATCCGTAGGTATATTCGAAACGCATTGACAAAGTCGTATATGCTTCTGTATATTTGACGATTCCAAGGGACTTACTCCAACGTTAATTACATACGTACGATTTTGCTAACGAATTTTGAATATTGTTGAAAACCCGGACGGAGGAGTAAAATATTTTTGCTCTTAAGTATTAAGCATTTCCGCGTTATCGAAGCTTATATGGATTACATAGAAACACGCCCATATGTGATACACGCACATTTTTAATTCGTGGATAAGCTAGACGCATCGGAAATGTTTATCCAAGTGGTTAAAGCAGTTCGCGCCTTCTCCCGTTTACACGGAGCCCTGGGAGCAGGTAATCTTATAGGACGAACTCTCTCGAAGAGAGAGTACACACTCGCTTGCTTTATCCTCTTACAATTAGTGATAAAGATAAACGTGCAATCGCGTGTACTGCAGGAAATTATACGCCCCGACCACTTGCAATACCATGTCATCATACGGTGAACGTACGGGATGCCTTGGACCAGCCGCGCAAGCTCTCTCGGCCATTGAGAGAAAAAGTGCGACTGATTCGAAGACATGCTGCTTCGTATATGCCAGGCGCTTATCGCTCATAAAAATCGACTTATTTTCTCATTATCTACATGTCTCTTCCAAACGACGATTTAAGACTTGCGCGTGCGAAAGTTCTCGATGCACAGATGCCTGAAAGTTCGAATTATATTCTGATCCTTCGCGAGTCGAACGAGAACTGTTAGTTCAATTTTTACGGATACGTAGGAAACTTGGTAACAGCACTATTCTCTATCGATCGTCGATCGAACTCCTTTAGACCAAAACTTGTCGTATGTCGCATGAAGCTTATTATTATACGTGTATGAATGTCTGTGACACGTGATGGGAGACAAAGGGAGAAATAAATAAGGGAAAATTAGCGATGTTAGTATTAGAGAGTTTAACAATCTCACACACTTTAAGCTAAGAAGATATATGCTAATCCATCTCCACGTGTAATTAAGTCGGCTATATACTGATTATATATAATACATTTACGAATTAAGCGAGGATTTGGAAGAAATCGCTACTTCCAAGTATCTACACGACTACGAAATTCCTTCATTTAAGCGGCACGCAAAAGCGCGACATATCCTTGAAGAGGGATTTAATCACGGGAGAGTTGCGAGATTCCATCTTCCCGAAGGGAGAGAATATCCGAGGAGAAGACTTTTTCTTCTCACGGCTTATCGCCTACAAGGATTCATCGTAATGTGAGAACAATATAGATTGTGTAATAATGCGTGCGACTGATCCTTGCGTCATCGGGTTATCCGGAGCATTCTGCGACACATGGTCTTCTCGGGTCAATTTTAGACAACAGAGTACGACTTCTTTCCATTATCGTAATTCGCTACTACGTGAACCACATGCCTCGATGTCGTTATCGATCTTTCTCAATTTCGTATCTCTGGACCAATTGTCGTAGGAAGAAGAGACGACAATTAAAAAATCGTGATTATAAATCAAATACTTCATCTTATCGATATTATTGATGACTAATTTGAATGCAGCTAATACACACACATATATAGATACACATATATAGATATATAAACTCATGAGATTCGTTTTATTATCTAATAGATTAAATCAAATATAGAAATGCTAAAATTGATTTAACAAGAATTCTGATAATATCTCAAAAGATTGGACATTGAGACTTAAAATATTGCTAAGCGCCTGCTATTTTATTCTTTTCAAAAAAGAGATTTGTAATATTGCGATAGCATTTTAATATGACATTTTTTATTTACGACAATTAGTCTTTTAATTTTGCGTAGAAAGCTTTTTATATAGATATCATAGCATTATTTGTAATTACAGGGTAAATGAAGATAGCGAGCAAAGACTTGTCGGACTTGTACATATCTTATTCAAATTGTTAAATCAAAAATGCGGTTTCTACTTTTTCAATGCTTTAAAGTCTTGGTATCATCACGCGAGTAACTTACAAATTATGAAATTCGGGGACCAATCGAAACAGATAACACGCATCTACTTTTGCTCGCAAACAACGATTTTTATGGAATACAATTGCATTATACGCATATCGCGAAACCTATTTGCCAATCTTTTACTTAATAATTGACTAGAACATATCAACATCAATTAAATTTTCCTTTTAATTTTAAATGACAAAGTCAAACGAATTTAATAGTAGTAAGATGTATGACGTAATATGTAATTAGTCCCTCATACATGATTATCTCATTCATTCATATTATCAATATTAAATTAGAATTTTTTATCTGTAATTTAATAAAGTACAAGTATCTAAAACGATACAAATTAATGTAAGTTTTAATGAAATTAAATTGCAAATACTAACACAAAAATTTATTTCTAATGTTTTTAACATGGAATCCATAAAGCATGAATAAAAGAAAATTTTAAAATCTTAGTAATAGCTTTTCGATAAAACGGTAATATTTTGTTTAATACTTTTATTGTAGATAGCTTTTGATAGCGATTTTAAATGCTACAAACATCGGTATGAAATCTGGCTTTACTAAATATTTGTCACTGCTTTATCATATGACCTTTTCATAAATGTCTAGCGTTTGTTCGGTTATTTATTTATTCCTAAAATTATAGCACGAAAGTTGTGCAAAAGGATTACATCGAAATAATATGTATAACGAACCATTCCCCTTTTCAATTTCGCCGTATGAATACTAAAGTAAACTTTTACTATATCTGATATTAAATATCAGATATTATATCTTAGTAATCTCTATTTCTATAGATCTCCAAAGTAGCTGCAGCATGCTCCGAATCGATAATCCCAGATTGCTCTTCTCAGGATTTTCGCGCGAATGTATGTCGCACGTATTAACCGGGTTACAATGATGTAGGACGAACAAGCGACGAGCGTATTTACATACACATTATGATAACTGCGTGAGAAAAATCAATAAAAAAAAATCTTAACTTTCCCGCGATTGTCACAACTGTCGCGCATCCTCGTTATCTCGCCCATCCATCAGCCACGAGTTGCGCCGCCACTGCGACCAAACGCGGTTTCGTACGTTCCTTTCTCTCTCGTATAACTCATGTAAATATCCACGACCAATAAAATAATAATTATAAAACACACGACAATTAAACACACTCGTGAACGACGCTTTTTATCCTTGCCGTCTAACACATTTCAGAATTTAACGTCTCCTATACAACACGTGTAACTTTAGGTCAGGAGAGTTCATTTTTACCTTTGCTCAATCTCGCTTGCACATCGGATGACGTAGAGGGCGAGTAATTTAAATATCATTCCAAATTACAACATTGAAGCAAGCCGAGCACGGGATAATATGTATCGAAAAATTAATGTCATATCGCTCGTGTATGAATGAGAAAATTTACATCTGCTTAGCTCGGAGGACTAGAGAAACAGAATTTTTGTTAGCAAATAATCTCAAATTTTTAAAAATAAAAAAATTCTTTTAAGAATAAAAAAATGACGATAATTTTCTTGCGCTATATTGCACTATATTACAAGGATATGAATTACTGCAAGAACTGTCTAGACTGACCTAGATAGCAAGCTAACATTACTTCTCGTTAATTTTGACATAAAAAAAATAACGTCAGCTTACTAGCTAGAGAATGACTAATGTCTATATTCACATAGCGTAATCTCTCGGTTGAAATATTGTGTCGAGAAGGCAATGCATAGAGGGTGTCGAATAATCGTATGAAGACTTGGAACCAGCCAGCTGACGACCGCCTAAGACTTATATATTCAAATATATATGTGTACATATACGTATACGTAATTACATGTATACTTACAAATACTTGGCCCATTATACGCTAATCGACGAAGGGATGACGGTGCAATGTCACCAGAGAATTATTTTTAAGAAAAGATATCTAACGAAAAAGCCCATGCTGAAATTTATTTATAGCTCTTATTTGATTTAATTAACATATTTTTACTTCTCTTTCTTTAATTATAAACAACCTTTTATTGTTAAAAATATAATATCTCGTAATATTTGTTTTTAACTAAGAAATATTAATTTTTATATTTATATGCTTAAAATAAAGTATAAAGCCATATAAATTCCAAATTACACTGGATACACGAAATTTTTTATGATATCATAACTATGATTAAGTCATAATTATAAGAAGATGATAAGGTTTTGTAGGATTATGTAGAACTGTTTCTTTTGAAAAATTTATCATTCTCAAGACAGACGAACCAATTACAAATTATCTAAAAATAAATTTTGCCAAACTCTGAATATTTATGCAATAAAGGTAATAATTTTTGTAGCATTTTGTAAAATCATATTATGGAAATAACAACTCACAGTTTTGGGCAGCAAACAGAACTTTGAAATATTAAAGAAATAAAAAAATTGATTATCTAAATTATTTGTACACTATATTTTAAAATCATGTTTTCAATAATGTTTCGAAATATTTCAAAGTAATTTTGAAAAAATTTATGTTGGTCAAATGTGACAATATCTAATAAAATAATGCAGAATCGAATAAAATTGAGAATTTATTAATCGCAATCTTCTTTGGATATTCAAATAAACTTTGTTTTCTTATTTAAACATAAACGTTTATATTGTACGACGAAACACGATGGAAATTCATTAAATATGTATTATAAAATCTAACGTTATGCATGGCAAATTTCTAAAAAATTTCTTTTATACAACAAAATATGAACTATTATTTAAGATATTCAGCGCTCTGTAATAAGCGCTCTGAAAATATATCGATCTGATAATATATAATATATCGCCACGTAATCAGCAACAAGCTGATTACAAGAAAATGGATCGAAGCGTGGGCTTCGTACACACGTATACATACATATATGTTCATACATATTCGCGCACATGCAAAGAAACCGAAAGATTCAATTACCTCCGAATGTTGATAATTATAGCTTTAAATAAAGAGACCAAATAATTAACGAAAAGTCCATATTCTCTTACGGAAAGAGCAGTTCTTAGAGCAACCCGAATTAAGCAATTTTGCAAAAGAAAAATATATATCCGTCTATTGTTATTGTATCCTCTATATATATGTATACTATATATATATACATATATAATATATTTATACATATATATTATATATTTATATAATAAATATATCATATATAATATTATATTATATTTTATATATATATATATTACATATACACATATATTTCTTATTTGTATGTAGATTAGAATTCTGATCATATTGATCTAAATTTTAATCAATGATGTATCGCGCGATCATGCGTTCGATCGATCGAGGGTGCGAATGAGAGCGAGAAACTTTGTGAGTATTTACCTGGATGTAAATCCTAGCTATCTAATCCCTTAATTGAAGACCCCGTAAGTGTGAATAATGATGAATGATATTCGGTTATCGTAGACACAAAGATCGTTGTTGTCAAACAAATAGTATCATGTAAATCATTCTTCTAATGATGTAGCTATCCTCAAATCAGAAATGTAAAAATGTTGGAAGTGTTAATATTTTGTAATAGAATAATAGGCAATAGAGAAACGGTCTCTCGCGACTGATTGAGAATTACTCCTAGTTCCTCGCAGAAGAATAAATGTTATTTTTAACAGATTTACGAAACTATTTTCCTAATAAAGTCACGCGTCAAGTAAAGTCATCCCGTCTCTCGGATCTGTGGATTTTCGTACATACACGTGCACCCTCCATCATCGACGCACCTAAATGCCTAAGGACCTTATCAAATCTAATGGAGCTTGATCAACGACGATCGTTACGATCATCCACACGACAACGATGCTTCTAAGCTCCTTCTTTCCTCGACATACGAAATGATGATGTAGGTGGCAAGCACGCGTAATTACATTCAATTCTCCAATTCGATGTATATTTATCTGTAAATATCTCTTCGTATTCGTTGGGCCAGGAAAAAAAAAGGATCCTTGCCGTCCGCAATCACGTTTACAATTAAAGGTGAGAAAA
>VBVR01005755.1:0-11403 GCA_011638315.1 Tetramorium parvispinum
CCCCTCCCCCCGCTCACCTCCCCGCCACTACCGCCATCACCTCTACGTCCTTCTCATCCTCTCTCGCCTCTTCGTCTTCCGTCTCTTTCCACGTCCTCCGCGTCTACTCTCTCTTCTTCCGTCTCCCTCACCTCCTACGCCATCACTTTTTAACTCTTCGTTGTCCCGTCTCTCCTATGGTGTTTTGCTGTACACGCTTGGCGGATGTGCGGCGTAGATATATCGTACTATCGCGGCGAAGAATTTCCAATATGATGAGCGCGCGGGCACAGTCGCTCTCGATTTTCTCTCTTTTTTTCTCTCTCTCTCTCTCTCTCTCTTTCCCTTCTTTCTTTCTTTCTTTCTTTCTTTCTTTCTTTCTTCCTTCCTTCCTTCCCTTTCACGCGGACGCATTGCTGTGTTATCGCAAATTCCGAGGGAACACAGCCCGCAACTGGTTGCTTGAGGATTATGCTTGCTGCACTACGATGATGATTCGTCGAGTGGGCACATTGTTGAATTCCGTGGCGCGTACGCGATGAATAATCACATATTGTCACGTACAATTGCGGAAAGTGATATAGCAGGAGAAAGAAGAGAAGAGAGAATTTGCAGGCAGAAAATATCATAGGAATCTTCATGTCATAATTAATATTTTGTGTGATTATGAAAATACGTTTACACGAGCAAAAACCATTTCGCTAAAGTACTAAAAAGTTCAAATAAACCTGGTGAAAAATAAAGAAAATCTTTATTTTTGGAAAATCGCGTACCTGTGGAAAAAATAACATGGTTCATGAGCTATCTGTGTAAAAGACTTAATAATTGATCTCATTTTCTAATATTCATATGGGATTCAATTCTTGCTTAAAATTAACAAACTATTCTAATAGTGGTTACAGGAACCTAAATATATTTAAAATTGAAATTGTAATTTTCTGCTTGAATGATTTTATTCATCTTCTCCATCTTCAGTTATTACTTGTTCACGGTTTGGTCTTGTTGTGATATTGCATCACGATGCACTTCTGAAAAATCTTATAAGATCCTACAGACACAACAGACACATTATTCATCCATTCGTGTTTATAACCGTTTATAAGCGAGATATGAAAACTGCATCTTAATATATCCCAGTCTTCCGAAGAATAATGTGTCTCAACTCGCTCAGGATTCCCGCCAGTCGTACGTTTTGCTCGGCGAGAACCAGAAAAGGAAACCGAGCAGAGGAGAAAGAAAGAAAAAGAGAGAAAGAGAGAGGGAACGAGGGCAGGCTAGACGATTTTCAGCCCATCCTCGCGAAATTACCATCCGAGAGGTGGTTTCCGCGTAACGAAGTGCGGTCGCCGCCTCTCGCATTTCCGCACGCTTCCAGGAAGAACGACTTCTGCGAAACTTTGCCGAGAGCCAAGAGCTTCGTGTCGCACGGCGGTGGCGGCGGCCGCCGTCGCCGATGAAGTTGGATAAAATTCATTTCGCAATTTAGCCGCCAACAAAAACCGAACCGCCGCGCCGCGCCGATCGAAAGGCAACGTTGCGAAAATCTCTGCTCTCTTATATTAAAGCTTCTCGATACCGCCGTCCCGGCGAGTTCCATTCGTATCTTTATTCATCAATGCCGGTTGTCACAAAGCGCCTGGAAAGCTCGATACGCTAATCTTATTCATAAAGCGGGATGAAAGGGTCGGGGAATCATACACATACACATAGGAGTGGCGTGTGGCGAAAGGCTACGAAGACTAAACAATTATCCAACTATAAAGTTGTATCACGTGTTGCGTTTTTTAGGTTTATCTTAGCTCGGAGAGAAATCGATTGCGCTTTTAATGAAACTCTTAAAGCGATAGTTGAGTATAAATACGAAGTATTATTCGGTTTTCTGATAAAAGGTTTGCTCACAATTAACGAACGCTCAAGTGTCTTGAAAACCAAATCTGCGAATAGAAATGGTACAATGGTACAAATTAATTAAGGAGATAAGATTCATTCACTTATTTGGGTATCGAGTCGTATTATTTTATCGCATCGATGACACGAGTGGTAGGTGATACACGACAAGCTAGATAGTTTTCGCTGTCAGATATAAGCGACCTAGAATAACAGAGCACGCGATAATGTCAGGCTTTCTCGGCGAACTCATTAGACGCATCGATCTCCGCGATTCATTATTACGAAGGCTGCTCTAGAGCAACGAAATATTTTCTCCAGCCGCAGAGCCCGCGGTTGAAAAGCACATAAGGTCAATTTGTTCTTAGAAAAGATTATGAAAGATTTAAGAATTATTCATTTCGATGAATCGATCGACGAGACATGAATAGACGGTTTTATTAAATTAATTAAAAGAATTTATTTCAAAAGTAAGATTTGGGAGTGGGCCATCATATTTGACGTAAAGAACTTTCTTCGAGCAACGGAAAAGATGATATCACGATAAAGTTTCGGACGCAAGGATCGCAACTCGTACGTGTCGTCAGAAGGCGGCATCGTTGAAAAAAACGCAGCAGGAAGGGGTTAACGTTCGTACAAATATTTCCGCAGTTTTTTTTTAGGAAACTTTTTCTCTGGGATACGAGGAAATTCTATTCGTGCGGCGGTCGAGTCGAATGTTATGCCAGCTTGAGTTTCGCCGGAACTCGAGAGAACGACGCAGTGAATCGTCCTCTGCAGGATCTCGCGAGGTATCGCGTACCGACGTGCGATGTACCTGAGCTCCCCTCGTTCCCCGTCTCCTACCCCGCCGTTTCCCGTTTCTACCGTGGGTTCAAAGCTCGTGTAAGAGTGCGGGAACTTCCGGTGCGATTTGAGCACATTCCTCGAGCGACAAACCGCGAGCTTGACGTGTGCTGCTCGAACGGGAAATTATTATTTATTGCATTGCGATTGCGTTGCTTTGCAAATAATTTCGCTCGCGATGACCTCGGCGAAGACCTTTGCTAATCTCTCTCGAGAATTTGAATCGCTACTTTAAAAGATTCTTTTGTACGTTCACTCGTGGGTCTTGAGCAACGGCTAAACGCGACGTGTAAACGCACGTTGGAGATGCACAAAAAGAAGGCGCGTATAATTACATACTGCTCACTTTGAGATTCAAGGTAAGACCTGTTTCGCGACGCGAATATATCCAGCGGCCTAACCGCTGAAGAATCGAGAGCGGAAGCGTGCATTTTAGAGCGCGCTCGAGCCCGCCCCGGGATGACCTTGTCCACTGCACTCGATCGCCGTCATGGTTTTTCCCTCTCGGGATCGCTCGAGCGGCCTCTCGCGCTTTTCTATCCGGTCCGAAGGTCCGGTATCTCCGCGTCCGGGCAAATCTGTTTACGAAAATACAGCGCGGAAGGAACGCACCTCGCACGTGCGCGCGAGATCCGTAGACGCGTTGTGCGCGAAACGCGACACCCAGTAATGCGAGAATCCACGTGCGAACGAACGAGAAAACGCGCGCGCTGCCGACCCTAGTCCCGTACACGTGTGAAACGTCGCGTACGCGTACGTATGGGTATACCGGAATCCACCGCGGAGGCCCACCGTTTGTTCGCGCGGCGACTACAACTCCGTATCCGTAACGCCGCCGAGACTTCGCCACGCTTCGTGGAATGCGCGTGACAAAAATACGCCTCGCTTCTCTCCTAATTTACAGATTTGGAAGATTGAAAAGAAAACAAAAAAATTCTCACGTGCGCTGCTTCTATCTTATCGCCGAGCCAGGTAAAAATTTCTAAAAATAGGACGTAAAATAAGATAACGCGGCGATAGTTACAGCGACGTTAATGGTTTCGTATCAATTTAACGAAACGATATCGCCAACTGTCAACAGAAAGAAATTAATGCCTTAATGCGTTAATCCTCGCGCGGGACCACTACGGCCGGTATTCATAGTCAGTTCTTATTATACTTAAGCTCGTCTTAGGTACAATCTTACGTGGTTCTAAACCAATCACAGAGCCGTATTAGCATTTTAAGACATTACTTATAAGAACTGTTTATGAATATCGGCCTACATCGACGATTTCGGATTTTTCTTTCGGATCCCCGCGTCGAATCGCGTAATCGTGAATCTTACGTCGGCACGTTGACGAGCGCTCCCGTTTCTTACGTCTTCTCGAAAATAATTTAGACATTGATTTCCCAACAGGCGCATTCACACGTGGGTCGGACGTGTCAAACGTGTCACGTAATGGTCAAACGTGTCACGCGCGGCCACGGTATAAGCCGGCGGACCGGAGGATCGTCCGGTTTTTACCGTCCGCGAAGGACTCAATTTTTCCGCGGCATTATTCATAGCGCATTACCGCTACCGCGTACTGCACCGGCACGGAATTACCGGGCCGCACGCATACGCCATTATGCACGGCAACTTGTTCAACGACGCCCACTTGTTCAAAGCCGCCAGCCCCCTTTTGTCGACGTACAAATGCGCCGTAATTAGAAAAGTGTACGTGTAAGCGGCGTGTTCGTTGACACTACTGCGGCGCCCGCCTCACGTCTCGCTCCCCTTCCCACTCCCGGGGGTACTCCCCCATCTCTCTGCGTGGAAGAACGCGGTTACATTCAATATTTTATGCATCACGCTACGCGAAGCGTTGCGCGCCGTTGCCTTCTCTCTCTCTCTTTCTTTTTCTTCTTCTTCTTCTTCTTCGCCGTTATTATTCGTGTCAACCATCTGTGTAAGCACGACCGCCGCGCGTCAGCCACGATCGGCTATAGTCAGTGGATGAACTCTCATTCGCGATCGATCGACTCTCCAATTCCCCCGGTGTCTTCTTACTTCGCGTTTCTGCACGCGACAGTCTTTCTTCTTGTTCGGCCCGAGCGATAAAATCTTTTCGCCGAGCAAGAACGATCCGTTCTGTTCGGATTAAGAGTAAGAAACGGCGAGATTCGTGCTTCCTCTTTCTTATCCATGCTAATGAATGAAAGTATGTCCCAATAAATGAAGACATTTTTAAAAAATAAAGTTCAAAAAGTTTCAAAAAATTCAAAGTAAAAGATAAACGAAAATAACAACGAATTAAAAGAATTAAATCCTGTAAAATTTAATTCAAATTTAATTGAAATAAATGAATTTTCGAGATGTATTTCGCCAATTTATTGAATTCAGTTATTATTATAGTATCATTATTTATATGTATATATATATAATTATTGCTTTAAAATTGTTCGAACGAAACAAAATACAACGAAAATGCGATTTGGAAAATATGTATCCTTTTAATTTTAGCGTAATTAAACGTTATTAAGCATAAAAATAATATAAAAAATGCGATTCGCGAGGTGAAGTCTCTCTCCGATATGAAAATTCTTGTAAATTAAACATTTGTGTTCTACTGCCGTAGAGCTAAGTTGATTTTCGGAGAATCGGTGCGCCGTTAAAATGCAACAGGTTTTCGAGACGGGACGAATCCGAGTTCCCGATCTTACAGAACATTCCATCGAGTCGATCAAGGCCTCGCCCTTTTCGCACGGTCGGACGGAGAATCACTCGTGAATTCTTAACTCTCGCACGTATTTTTATAATATCAATATCTATTTATTTTAACGCAAGCTATATAACGCTGTCATTATTTTTATAAACATAAACGATAATATTAAATAGATTTCTCTCACTTTAATTCTTGTTCGCGATGAAAATCTTTCTTTAATATAAAGAAATTGATTTTTTGCTTACTTGTAAACATAATTCATGAAAAATCCCACGGCAATCTCATTGCATTAAGCGAACATTACTTTAATGAACACCTTTTGCTGCTTGGTAAAGAGCTTTGTTTGTAAAATATTCATTAGACTTAGATTATTACCATAATCGAATGCGGTAGCATTAATTAAAGTAGGAAAGAAATGCATCGCGCGAACATGTCAATGGTTTCTTTAACGCACACAGCCTTTCTCCCCTTTCCGCTGCCCCTCGCGTTTATGGTAGCTTATAGTCTCGGTTGTTAGACCCGTTTATCTGTCACTGCGCCAGTCCCCAACCGTCATTCCCATCGTCAGCGAATCATAAAATTTCACCGGCCAGATATACGATACAATTCTACGTCTCGCCCGTATACTATACGACGCAATCAAAACGAATATAATGAAAAGCGGTGCAGTATCCTCGTAAACAGGTAATAAGACGCCGCTACCAGCGCGCCGCGGCTGGATATCCTTGAGAATTGAAAATACTTATCTGACGAATTTCAATCGACAATTTACGTGTGGGAATAGACGCGAACGACCGATAATATTCTGCAACCACTACGGCTCCGCGACCTATGATATTCTATTGTATTTTAATGTATTTAATACTTGTGTTGTTTCTTATTCCCTGAATTGCCTTATCTAGCGCATATCTGCTCCCTTCGTAATTATTTAGTTGTATGTGTACGTCATTGTAATAAAATAGCGTAATAATAATAATAAGCGGTGCATTTTTATATTATAAATACTCTCACAGCTTCACGCATAGAACCCTCTCTCTCTCTCTCTCTCTCTCTCTGTCTGTCTTTGATCTGATTAAAATACATTCCTGCCTTGCTCTATAATTGTAATCCTGATATTTTGCTTCCCTACATTCCGTGAGGAATTATTTGATTATTAAATATTCTAACGATGTATTCCTACAATCTGAAAATCTCATTTATCAACAGAAAAAACGGAAGAGACCGTGGGGCATCAAATTTTCTCTAGCTCGATAATTGCGAAGTAAAAAGAAAATCGCAAGACGCGCGATTATTTTACAGCTCTGCAGTAATTCTTATTTCTTACGAATTTCGTCGCTCGTATTTCGCCGTTTCACCTATTTACGAATCAACATTATTTATGCCTACAACTTGCGTGATTACGCAAGGAGGTGGTTGCTATATTCGAAATGTCAATTACGGTGTATAGCTTCCCACGATTTTTCCCTCTCGCGATTCGACACAATTCGACGTAGCAGTTCCGCGTAATTCTTTTCACCCCCGTCGATTAAAAATTTCTCCCCTATCTCCGGCGGATCAACCGGCGTCACGCGACATCCTATCTCTCCCTAGCATCGGCAGGAAGGAAAAAAATCGAATCGCGCGCTGCGAGCCCGATCGATGCGCACAGCTGGTTTCCTGCCGCACACGCAAATGCGTCCCGTACTACGTACGCGCGCGCACACGCGCGCCGCGTCGTTACGCACGTGCGTGTGCTCGCGCGAGAGTGTGCACACGCGCTCTCACGCACGTGCGTGTGTGTATGTGTATGTGTGTATGAGAGAGACACCGGCTCCTTGGTGTGTGCATCGTCGTCGTGCTGCGTGAACTCGTACGCGTAGCGTGCTTCCATCGAGAGGAACGCACGTGTGTAAGTCTGTCCGCCGTTGTCTCCTCTCCCCGACCCTCCGCCCGCCCGTCCACCCCGCTTCGACGATATCCGCGTGCGATTGGCCGTTGCGGCGGACTCCCTTCCTCCCCACCCTCCGCTCGTCTACAGACGACCCATTCCATTCAGTCACCCGTACGGATTCGAATGTAACTACAATGCCGCATGCTACCCCCTCTTCCCCCTCACTCTCTCTCGTTCGCTCTTCCTTCTTCTCTCCGTTGCTCTCGCGAGAAGCGACGACGTCTCTGTTTTTCTCTCTCTCTCTCTCTCTTTCTCTCTCAAACAACGCGTTCTTCCCGCCTTCCTCCCGCGCGGGAGCGGCGTGCGGAAACGTTCGCACAGGTTTCCAACCTGACCTACGCGAGCGAAGCATGGCCAGGGGCGAGATATCCCGACGCAATGTCATCTGGTGCTGGCGAGAGGTAGGACGAAAGGTAGGCAGGCAGACACGGGGGAAGAGAAGGATGCGGTTTCTTTCGGTTACCTTCTCTTTCTCCGGAAAGCCGGAGGGATGTTTATCGAAGGCCCTAAACGACGATCATCGCTCGCTTTTTGGACCTAAACGACCATCGGCGGTTGTCTTGGCTCCCGCCGAAGGCCTCTAATCGCCTGATTTATTGCGGCAAAATGCAGATTTACGTATCGAGGACAATAACCTTGACTGTGTATTCTTTATAGAATCTTTCAATTCCGAATATCATTTATTAGAATACTTCAGTTGTATTTTAAAAATTACTTATAGCCGGTTTTTCCAACTGCTTGATAAGCTGACAGTTAAATCATATGTCTATTTTCAAATTAAACAAGTTCAAACGTATGATTTAACTATTAGTTAGCTTACCAAGAAATTGGAACACCAGCCTTTAGTCTTATTATTATATTATAGTTATTAGATTATATTAGATTATAGTATATTAATTTTCTATGCTTCAAAAAAATAATATATATAACAAAAACGCAAATATATAAATACACAGTAAAGGCAAAGAATGCTTATACATCGAAAGCATTGTTGACGATAGAAAACAAATTTGTATAATTATATGTGTAAATATTTATAATTATCTACATATAAAGAACTTCTGTTTTCTGGTTTATTTTACAAATATAACGGAAGGTTGAGAATACTCTGAAAATACTGCCGTTTCACCGAAGATGTAAGTGATACTGGGAATTGTAGGGTATACAGCGGATCGCAGGGAAAGAAACACGATGACATATGGTTACCTATGCTGTTCCTCGAACTGCTGGAAACCGGCTCGAACTGTTGAGAGACTTGGTGAACGATGCGATGTATCAGTCGACGGCTCGTTTCCGGATAATTCACCAATGCTGATCAGTCTCGTGATTCAGCACGCGAACCACCTCTCGTCTTACAAAACTGCACTGCTGCGTAAATCGATTTGGATCACTGAACAAGTCTTTCTCTGATTTGAGAATATTCCGAACGACGACGTGACGGAAGGACAGAGTGGCATTTGTGAGAGTTTCTCTAATGCATAATTATAGACGATTGTAATAAAAAGGAGCAAAAAGTGTAGCTTATATACAAAACATACGAGATTGATTAGTAAGGAGCGTAGCAAGGTTATCATAAGAGACGACTAGAAAAAAAAAGACTAGCATATGGCGGATAATATACCCCGAATCATTTTTACAATTTTACGATCCTAATCTTTATCACAACTATGGACAGTGAATGATACGCGTTATCGGCTCGTGGCTATCTAATCGTATTTTTAGTAGTTAGCTGTTAAATATTAAGATATAAATTGCCCATATTTTTGGAATCGATCAAAATTCAAAGTGGATGAATTGACGAAAAGCTTCTTTTTTCCAACAGAGCAATATTAGGAGTACTTAGAAAAGAGGCAATTAATTTACTTTTATTCTTATTCGCGTTTATAACACGGGAACTATTGCGTCTGCAATAATCTCGATCTCGATTAGTTTACTTTTTACGCGAACTAAACGACAGGCACACAAACTGCTTCACTAAAATGGGAAACAATCTTATCGCCTTGGCTGTTTCTAAACATCGCAACGCGAGAACGTTGCTCCGCCACTTGCCGCGAATGGAAAAGCAACAACGGCCGTTTTCCACGTTTCGCGGTCGGTTGCGCGATACGTTAAAATAGCCGGCTATAGTCTCTCGAGGCTCGAAGAAGCTCCGGTTGCCCTCGCATAGATGTGCGCGAACGCACGCTGTCTCTCTCTCTCTCTCTCTCTCTCTCTCCCTTTCTCCCCTTCCCACTCTCTGTCTCTCCCTCTTTCCCTCGTACTCTATCGTTCCTGCCTCGTCTCTCCCGTACCCTTTTGTCCCGGCAGAAGAAACGCGGGTCGAGGAGCTTGTGCCCTCGCCGCTGCCGCTAGGTACGCGAGCGTGGAATTCGCGATTCTATCGCGGCACTCAACGCTATACAGGCTGCTTCAAAGTCGGCGGTCACGTGCTCCGTCATTTCCCTCGAATCTAACGGATCCTAAGATATGATCAAACGACGAGCAAGTCGATTTAGTAGAAAACAATTTCGAGAGATTCTTTTAATTCATCGTTGCAATTTTATATCGGACAATAAGAAACTATTATGCGAAAGGTAGAATTTTACCCGTCGTGGAGCAAGTGGAGGTTCTGCAAGGCACAGGATGTAATAATCCTTGCGCGACGAAAGGAAACATTTCGCGTACGATCAAGAAAGAGATCCGAAGGAGTACACGATAATTATGGGTAACCCTGTACACTATAACGAGGTCTGATCGAGGTCGCGGCACGTCTCTACAACGGCGCGGCTTCGATCTCATCTCCTTCGTCGTGAGATCGATCGATATTGATGAGCGGCGCGCATGAAACTTTCACCGTGGCGAAGCTTCCTTGATACGAAAAGCGAAACGGAAGCGGGGGAGCGACGGGGGGCAGGAAGAAGGAAATCGTTAGGGAAGACGAGCATCGTGTACCCGACGGTACGGGCGGTCGCTAATAATGCCCACTATTCATCAGGCCGTTCGCCGTTGCGTATCTTGGCTGAACTTAAAGCCCCGGCTCGCGAGAGACAGATCCACGCTGGTAGGAAGAGAGGAGACATCTGGTAGCGGCGGTTTTTCCGACAGCCGCGGGAGTATGTGCGACGCATCGCTCTCGTCACACTTTCGGACGGCACGCGTGTGCGCACGCACGCACGTACCGGCGGCAAAGGGAGGCGAGAGGAGCGACACTTTGGAAACGGGAATAGAAAGGGACGAGTTTATTGTGTTCTGGAAAGAACTTGCCATAACAGGAAGTAATATGCAATAAAAATAAAGCGCGCGCGATAAGATAAGAGTATCGAGACCAAGTATGCATCAGCGTACGAGAGCAAGAAAAATGTAATAAGAGATAGAGAGTTGAAGAGAGAGAGAGTGTGTGTGTGCGTGAGAGAGAGAGACAGAAAGAGAGAGAAAGCAAATTTATTTTTATGCCCCGGGATCAATCCCCAATGGACGATAGCAATAATCATTATATGAAACTGATAAGTCCGTCCAATAACAAAACCCTAGTAACGCCGGAGAAAAGTCAAAACTATGACCCCGAACATTACAAGGGATCTGAGGACACTTGGCGAGGCGAACAAAGACGAGACCGCGAGACGAGAAGGAGACCGGAGAAAAAAAAAGAGAAAGGAATGAAAAAGGAAAAGGAAGAATGAAAGTCGGCGCGGACAGGAACGAGAGATGCGAGGCGATCGCGAGCAAAGGGCACGTGTAATTGGACAGCGAAGGGCACCTCTCTCCTCGTCGGCACGGCGCCCTCCCGCGAGACGCGCGGCGGGGTGCGGCGGGGTACGGCGCGGCGTGGCGCGGACACTGTGCGGGGCGACGAACGGGAAACGCGGCGCGGCACGTTTGTATACCTCTCTCCGTGTAACGCGTCGGGCTCTCGCTCTGTCACGCGCGCGGTGCACGGAGCGTGAGAGAGTCGCGGGGTACGCGTAGAGCCTAGGCACGATACTGAGGACCTCCGAGCCGCGGCGGCACCGCGCTTTCCTCAAGAGGGTGGCGGAGAGGCGCGGGAGAAGGCACGACGAAAGAGAGGGGATCGGCTCGGCGGGGGGAGGGGGAGGC
>VBVR01005756.1:0-11402 GCA_011638315.1 Tetramorium parvispinum
AAGATCAAAGAATGTAGATAAGTTGCGGTTTCTATCGTATTTCCGGAAATACATAGCTCGTTGCTCTCATCCATAACAGAGATGGACAAAGAACAGGGTGTTTCTGCCAAACCGCTTGTAACGCAATCGATAACATTTTGCAGAAACGTCGGAGACTTGGCCAGAACAGTGACGAAAATCCTCCTGGTAGAGAGACTATGAAGCCATCTTTTGCTCCATTTGGCCTGCGGCTCCAACACCGAGATGATGTTCAGCATGTTCAACGTTTTAGGTTGCAACGAGTTACCAAAGCTATGTGTACTGAGAAATACTATCAATTGTTCTATAACTTCTTCCATAGTCTTGTCGCTGTATCTAGCGTTTTTCAACATTTCCTCCTGATAGCGGATTATCAAGTACATTATGCAAAACAATTTCTCATGCAGGAAAAACTTGAAATTAATTCCAGAGATTAGAGTGGGCAGCGTCTCGCGCATTTTCTGCGAATGATACTGTGCGTTGAACGCACTCAATAAATTGCCATAGATATCATGTAATTGTGAGCAGTTCAACAACTTTGCATGTACCTGCATGCTGACCTCGAATATGGCTCTGTTGTCGTCCGTGAGACCATCCAATAGCGTCTTTTGGAGAACATCCCACTGAGAACTGTTATTTATGTTAGATAATTCGATTTTTAATAAAATTTCATAGCCAGCCAGTCTCACGTGGACCGGCTTGTCGCGACTGATCTTGTCAATGATGCAGTTATACTCCTCTCCGTTTCCTTGCGGAGAGGCCCAATCGTCCGCCGCGAGATCGCTTGCAAAGGAAAGTGATGATTGCGATTGTGACGCTGCGGATGAGGGTTTCACCACTACATACTGTTCGGCGATTGCCTTTTTCATAGAATTTACCATAGCAGTCATATCCTTCGAATGCGTAAGCCTGTAGGCGATATCGCTGGGCACCTGTTCCTCGTCTAAAGCGTTTTGTATAGTTTTTCCGAATTCCTTTTTCAAGCATTTCCTTAGCCATTTGTTAAGTTCTGGTGGTACACCTTTATCCATATTTATTTATCTAAACTGTTATACAAGTAAAATTAAATAGATGCAACGAAACGCACGTGTCTAAGTCCATAACTTTGACATTCGTTGTCATAGCAACTGGAGGTGTACACACACGACGATGTATAGATGGGAATATTCTTTATGAATAATCAAGCCACGCAATACAAAATGAAACTTTATAACAAAATTGTACAAGATTGTTACGCATATTTTACAGGTCATATAATATTATAATAATTATAAATATTTTACTGTATCGATGAATAAATCTGAGTATTATATGTATTCAATTACGTAATTCAATTAGCGTGCAGGTACTATGATATTAGGAGACTTGGAGCGTAACGCATTAATTCCACCTTGCAGAGAACAGACTCCTACGACATTGCATTTTACTAGAAAATCTGCAAACTGTAAGAAAATATTATTAAAACAAATCTCTTCTTGCAATTTTCTCTTATATGATTCACTTACCAATGCATTATTTTGATCGTGTGGTCCAATAATCACAACGACGCTGCTTTTGTTATCTATTAATGGTTTTGCATGCGGTCCGAGTGTGTCGACGTGAGTTTGAGATAATTGCACACTTGTGAATGGAATGTTAATACTACCGAGAATAGCACCTCTCTCGAATCTATTAAAAATAGATTATTAGTTTAAAATATAAATCCTCTCAACAGAATTTTTTTATTACAGCAACAAACACTTGCCGTATATGTTTTAATTGGAAATGAATACTCACTGTATATTACTACGTACGTCAACTACTATGACTTTGCTCGGTGAGTTATTATAGAGATTTAAAAAATCGTCTACACTTATCCTTGGCATCTTTTCGGTTCCTGCTTCAGGTTCAATCCAGTTAGCATCCTACGAATCAGAGTTTTATAATTAGGTAATTATTAAATATCAAACATTAATTGATATTATACCTTCGCTGTATTGTATTGGTGTTTTCTGTATGTAATACTAGCAGGTGTGTTTTGATACATTGTCATGGAATCCTTAACGCATAATTCTATATCAATCTCGGGCAGATCAGAAAACAGAAGAATACACTCGTTGAAACCTGACATTAGTAATGAGTCTCGTAATTGTTTCAGTATCGCTAATCCAACCAAGAGAGGAAACGACGAGTCTCCTAGTAAGAGTTTATCCCATAGATGCAATATTTTATGTAACGGAAATACATCTAAAACATTAATGATCTTTATCATATCGTATAAGTATGACGATTAATAATATAGCATACTAAAGGCGTATCAACAGCAAAGCTTACGTGAAAACATTGTTAGGAACCATGGTATGGCGAAAAGTTCTGGTACAAAGTTTATGGATTTGAGATGATTTGCCAATTGGGGATCGTGGAACGCAATGATTTGGGAAAACTTGCCAAGATATTCCTGTATCACCGCTGAGTTATCTTTCAGGAAGAACTTGTGGAGATATTTCGGTATGAAGGTTGACAGACACGCGAAAGCTCGAGCTAAAATCAATGGCGTGATAAATCAAGGAATATAAGGAATATATATGCATTTGGTTGCGTCGTACCTTCGTTATTAAAATTTAGATAGAGAAAGGGTGCTGTCAGCGAATCGAGCCCTTGCCAATAGACGTAATGTGGATTATTTCTGACCCATGCCTTTAGCAATCTTTGTAATCGTTCATGCCCGGCACCAGACGATAGTAATTCGCTATATTGATGGCATCTCGGTATATCCACTTCTATCTAACAAATTATTACTGAAATGTATTTATATGTCGAGCGTTATATTATGGCAATTATACCTGCCGATCAGTGTGCGTTGGCGTTTCCTTATCAATCATGTCGTAACACTTCTGTATGTCGCCAGTAATACCGAGTAGAGCTGCCCATACAGCACCTCTAACTGGAGGCGGTATATCCTTGTGTGCCTCCTCGTTAATCGCCTCCTGAGTAAGTGGATAAGCCTGCAAAAGTCTATCAAACAGGACAAGCCTGTAAAATTGATATTCCGTATCACGCTCCCTTATGATTAATGGCAACTGAGACGCAGCGTTCGTTAGATCTTCCTGTGCTTGAATCCGCATTCTGTAACATACAATTTTTATAATAATTGCATAATATTGAAATAAATATAGCATAAAAGTAAATGAACTGACTGATTTGTTAACCAAGGATAGTTTGCTATGTATGGGATATGAGCTAAACGCTGACGAAGAGTCTCCATAGGAACTTTGACGACCCTTACATCGAGTAGACTAGCGGTGTCCCTTTGGCCAAACATTTGGCCTAGTAATATGACTAAACTGAAACAGAAGAAATTTTAAATATTTGATATAATCCTATTGAACTATTTGTATCAATAATTAGTATGCATATACAGGTATGTTTGACAATTACTTTGGAATAGTTAAGATAGGCGGTCTTGATCTAATGAGACTCTGCTTTTTTAGATCTACAGTAATATCACCACCGGCCAATTGCCATAGATAATATAACTCATCCATTTTTCTAACAATAACATTCTTATAGAGATTTTCTTCCTTCTCCTGTGTATTTTTCATTAAATGCTCCGCGAATATCGGTAGTTCCAATAATTCCTCTGGAGTCTTGCGCTTAGTAGGATGAATTTGCAGACACGAATCTACAAATTCCTTCAACTCTTTTGGTAACTTCTGTATGACATAAAGATATAACGTTATTAAATACATATCATTATAATGTAAATAGTTTGTAATACATGACAGGTAAATCCGTACTTCATAAATGTGAAAACAATTGTTTTCCCTGGCAAGACGTTCAAATATGCTGGTATCACACAATATTAAGCTCAAAACTTTCCTCAAGCACTGGGACAATTTTACACCAGGCCAGATCGGCTGTTCTAATAATTGCTCCGCTATAATCATTCCCAGAGACCAGGAATCTATCTTAACGCCACTTGGACTAGGAGTCAGAAATACTTCCGGTGCCGTATACTTCGGAGAGCTGAAAAGCATTTTGACATTTTATGATAAGCAGGTAAATTCTTTAACATGTATATCAGTAAAAAGGAAATATTTGAAAATACCCGATTGGGAAAGATACATTTTTTCCTCCATCTGTCATGTAATACAACCCATAATTGTATAACTGGACATCGCCGTTTTTCTTAATCAATATATTATCTGGACTCAGATGTCTATGTACCAGATCTAGTTCGTTCATGTACCGTAGCGCTAAGAGACTCTGAAAGGATATCTTGATGATCTCCTCTGTACTTAGATCATGCTTGGTGCTCAACGGATCTCCGCTATACTCCGTAACAACCACAATCCGCTCTACAAGTGCGATAAATGACAAAATAATTATACAGTCTGCAAGTGGACAAACTTATTCGCAGTTGTCAGGACTCTCACCGTGCTTGCTTCTAATTATATCGAGATAAGGGGAGAGATGAGGATGATAGATGGTCTTCAAAAACTGCGCTTTCCCGTAGATGGTTATGGAATTCGGCGTGAGCGGTAGACCGTTGCTGCCGCACACCTCCACCGGGTGGCTTTGCGCAAAGAAAGTCATGCCACCCAAACATCGCTCCTCGTTCTCCAAGAGTGCGGGACACATGGTGCTCGTATACGTAAAATTTCACAAACCTCTCTCCGATCATATGAACCGACTCCGCCGTTCTGACTCGGATTTCCTGTCACTCGTCATTATTGCCATTCTCTGCATTTCTTAGGACATATCCGATGTCCGCCCACCTATCGTTTACAGCTGTCATTCGACGGACATGCACATAGAAGGAGTATCGTGTATAGTAACGCCGCCGCGTGGCGTTACTACATTATTGTATCACAGCATGATAAGAACGGTCACTGAATGTGTGATGCTGAAAATTAATTAATACTAAATCATCAAAAGAACTTACAATTTTTTATAAAAATTATTCAAATTTATAACAAATATATTTTTTGAGATTTTCCATGACTTTTGTTGCAATATGTAAATAATTTAATTGATCAATCAGTTTTTTTTCTTTCATCTCTTTTAAAAAAAAATATATATATACATATGTATAGTATATTAAATTAATTTAATTATAATATCATTGATAGTTTTAATGTTAAAATTGCGTATCATATGACGATAAGAATCTTGAGAAGAGCGATCGAATTGTTAGTATAGATAATAGTCATCTGAGGGACCTAGCACGGAAAAGCGTCAGTCGAGAACTCACATGAAATACGTCAAGGTTTTGAAGGAAGTGTTGGAGGAATAGTGAATTTTTGCTAGCAATTTTGGTAGTTCACAGTCGTTCCGTTTTCGATGAATTCGGATTAATGTAAGTAATTGTTTAATATAATAAATACACATCCTCTCATCCCGATATCTTGTTAGTCATACTCGTTGTTTCTGCTCCATTTCCAAGCTACTCTCACAACTTATGAATATTAATCATTATTTTCTAATTTTACCGTTGTTTTTCAATTTATTATAATGTTCTGTTATGTGTGTCAATTCAGCACGCAATTATTCTCAGTAAAATAATTGGTCAACAAATTTGATATATGTACAACATGATATAAGTAAAGATACTGTGTATGTTCATGTGTATTGTTTTATTACCAAGAAAATCAAATTTACATAACAAGAAAGAAAGATGTGATACATTAATTTGAATTTAAAAGCTAGAACCTGTAATTTTGTTGGGTTTATGCCTGTCTGTATCTGTTTTGGTTACAGAATTTCATTAGATTATTTCGCTGGGACATTTATAATGTCTTCGGTCCAGCGTGCATTTGCTCACAAATTAAACAAACAGCATGCTGCCGATGTAAGACGGCAAATTGCTACGTCTACCTCCTATTCTCGCGATTTATCCAAGAGTGGTAGCAGCGTATCAGGATTTTCTTCTACGGTATGCAGTCTTCTTTGAAAGACTGGCATATAAAGCTATTGCAGATAATCTTAGTATAAACTTAGTAATAAATTAATGTTTAATGTTTATGCAGATGTCCTTGTGCGAAGTATTAGAACCACTTGATTACGAAGAATTCTTAGGACAACACCAGTCAGTGCTGGATCGTGATCCTTTAAAACCAATATTAGATTTTCCACCGGGAGATGTCGAATTGAGAGTTATAAAGAGGAAGATTCGAACAGAGGAGCCAATAGTACCGCATGAATCAATGTAAAAAAATAGTTGACTCTATTAATTATAGTTATTTAAAACTTTAATCTATTCTTTATTTTGAACATTTGGCTTTCAGTGATACCGTGTCGCCTTATGTAAAAAGATGCATTGAGAGTTTTACTTCAGACTGGGTTGTAATACATCGCAAATACAAAGGCAGAATCTCACCTATTGCCAGAGACAGATTGCTTCAGGATACACCTAGACAAGATTTCGAGGTATCTAATGTTGCAGAAAGAATTAATTTGTTTGTGACTAGCAGGAAATAAAAATAATTTATATCAATTAGGTAGATCAAGAAGATGCAAATGGCTGTGTATCACCGAACGAGGAGGATGACTTGTCTAATTCGGGAGATACCCCGAGAGGATCTTGGGCAAGTCTGGATTTGCGGCATTCGCAACATGACCCTCTTCTACCGAGTTTGTTAGATCGCGTTTGTCTGGAAACGATCGATCAGATGAACGAGCAGAAAAGATTAGAGGATCGACAGGTATAGGATTATAAAGCGGTAAGCTTGTTTGTTTTATTTTGATTAAATATTTATTTTTCAGGAAGCCTTATTCCCACTTTATGCTCCTCCAACTTCTCCTGATGACGAATGGCAAGAAATCAGCGTTGCCCCGGAACCTTCAGAACCTTTCGCTCATAAAATTCTCGTGAAATGTCTTCAATTGAAGTTAGAATTAGAAGTGGAGCCAATATTTGCAAGTCTTGCGTTGTATGATGCTAGAGAAAAGAAAAAGGTACGACGTCTTTTTTATAATTGAAGTTACAACTTCAAAAATGCATAATGCTCATTACAAATTGTTGTATTTAGGTGTCTGAGAGTTTTTATGTCGACATGAATTCAGAGGGATTGAAAAGAATGCTTGGAGGACACATCGCTTATAGCGATGCAAGTACCTTAGCTAGAAGCTGCGTTTTGAGCATCAATAAACCTAGTCCTGATTTATTTCTTGTTGTACGGCTGGAGAAAGTATTGCAGGGTGATATATCGGAATGTGCCGAACCATATTTACGCGAAGATAAAAATAAAGATAAGGTAATAAAATGATGAAACGAAATGCTAATGCATTCTAAATGACAATTTCTCATATTATTGTTTCATTCAATTCTGTAGGTCAGAGCTGCTGCCGTTGCTGCGTGCGAACGTTTAGGTCGTTATAGAATGCCTCTCGCATGGACTGCAATTCATTTGTCTGGTGTAATTGGAGGCGGTGGTGATACGGATAGTACTGGTAGCGCTGGATCTTTAGACAGAAAATCAGGCGGTCTGGAACAGTGGCGAAAGAAAGTGGAACCGCCGACACGACGAGGTTCACTAGAAAGACGGAGTTCGGATAAGAGACGTAGTTGGTCACCGGACGATTTTGCTAATTGTCTCGATAGCTTTAGGTTTGTATAATGGTCTTTTTTTGTGAGAAGACTTAAATAACACTTTGATATTCTTGTAGGCCCATTACTTTAACAGTCTCGAGCTTCTTCAAGCAGGAAAGTGAACGACTTCGCGATGAAGATCTTTATAAGCTTTTGGTTGAACTACGAAGACCTGGTTCTAATTTGAAACGATTAAAATGCTTACCAGGGATATTGAAATTGGATTTAAGTCCTAGACCTGAAGAGCTGCCGAGATGTCTTGATCCTGATCTTAGAAGATTAATTCCATATCCGGATGAAAAGAGTCGACCAGTTAAGGAGATACTCGAGTTTCCGAGCGAAGTTGTTTCGCCAGATTTAACTTACCGTAATCTTCTATATCTTTATCCCAAGGTATAATGCATATCAGATAAAATTGATCAATTATTTCTTATTAATTATAGAATATTAGAATTATGTTTTATTGTCCATAGGAAGCAAATTTTAGCTCTAGAACAGGCTCTGCCCGCAATATCGCCGTAAGAATTCAACTTATGGGAGGCGAGCAAGAAGCTGACGCGCTTTCAGCTATCTTTGGTAGATCATCTTGTCCTGAGATGACACATGAATACTTTACTTCCGTATCATACCACAACAAGAACCCAAACTTTTACGACGAAATTAAGATGAGATTACCCGCGGACTTAAGCGCGAAACATCACTTACTGTTTACTTTCTACCATATTAGTTGCCAGAAGAAAGTAGAACAACCAAACGTCGAAACAGCGGTAGCATATACAGTAAGTTTCATGCAGCAATTAATGAAACTAGTGAACTCAGTATTTTGCTTGATGTACTAAATATATAAAATTTTATTTATAGTGGTTACCGCTTTTAAGAGATGGTCATCTCCAATCAGGTGAATTCAGTTTGCCTGCTATGCTGGATCCGCCACCGGCAAATTATTCCTACATTGCACCCGATGTTCTTTTGCCAGGCACTCGATGGGTGGATGCTCATCGAGGAGTCTTCACTGTCATATTGGAGCCTGTTTCCAGCGTTCATCCGCAAGACAAATATATCGACAGGTATTACTCATATTTTTTCCCCTTATGTAAAGTGAATAAAATAATATCTAACAATTTTCAATATAATTTCCATATTTCAGATTTTTATCATTATGTGGCTTTTTGGAAACCGGACAAGTTCCACCTCGCATCGGCGAAGCAGGCATGGAATCAGAATTGAAATCAGCTCTTCTCGAATTAGCGCGTGCCTCGCATTCCGCCCTGGTGCGATCTCTTCCCCAATTACTGGATCAATTACTATGTCTTCTAGTTCGACCGCCAACATTACCGTCTCAATCGTTGAACGTTGCCGCCACCATCTTCGAGGCTCTCGGACTGCTCGTGCGAAATATCACTAATTTACCGGACGGTCAATTGGATGCACATGGAAGACATGCGCTTTTGGCCACCTACATCGCATATCAATGCTCTTTGCCGAGCATGACTCACAGCGGGGGTGTCGCGCGAGCACAAAGCAATCCCGATCTGCCTTTGGAAGATCTAGAGATGGAGATTCACTCGCGAGGATTAGATAGAACAGCATCGATGCGGCAGGAATCCCCGTCGATCAACAGTCATCCCACCAGACGACTTCTACACGAGGAACTTGCCTTACATTGGGTTGTATCTACCGGTCAGGCACGCGAATTGGCGATAACTCATTCCTGGTTCTTCCTGGAGCTAATAATGCGCTCGATGGTTGTTACTCTGTCTGAAACGGGATCTTTGGAGGCACCGCGAAAACTGAGATTTTCACCGCAGTTCTGTGACGATGTCGCGACACTCACTGCTGCATTAACGTCCGAAGTAATATCACGCTGCGGCAAGGAAATCCGCGTGGCGTCTAACTTGATATCGAGTCTTGGCAATTTTCTGTCTGACCTATTATCTGTAATGGACAGAGGATTTGTACTGTCGCTCGTCCGTGCCGCCTGTTGCTCACTATCGGATGCCTCAATGCATATTCCTGACTCGGCAGCGTTATACGCTCTGAAACTTGATCTCGTGAGAACAGTGTGCTCGTACGAGCATTATGTAGCGGTAAATCTTCCCTTTGGCACTGGCTATACATCAGGATCCGCTCCGGCTTCACCCAGTCCATCGACTGGCAGCTCAGGCAGTTTGATATCCACTCTCGTACCTGGGGATAGAGCTCGGTTTTCGGAACTTAGTCAGGAATTCAGACAGCAGCACTTCTTGGTCGGCATCGTTCTGTCCGATCTAGCAAATACTTTGGAGATACCAAATCCGATGCTACAGAATAAAGCTATTGGGACCATTCGACATCTCATGAGCTGCCACGATGCTGATCCAAGATATTCCGAGCCTGCGACGAAAGCCAGAGTAGCTGCGCTATATCTGCCATTGCTTAGTATTTTGATGGATGCCTTACCCCAGCTTTATCACTGGGACTCCAAAGACAAAAGTGTGTATCCGGATGAATCTGGATCGATCACGCAATCGGTAGCATTGGCTATTGCTGGCGGAGCATCGGCGGATACCGCGGGCAATCAGTGCCGCGTGTCTTTGAGCTCCGAAGCTACTCGACATTTATTAATGTGTGCCTTATGGGTGCTGAAAGGATTAGAACGAACCGCTCTAGCACAATGGTGTTCCGAACTTAGCGCGAGACGTATTTTGAGTTTATTACAAGTACTAAATATCGCCACCGCAGCTTTCGAGTACAAAGGCAAGAAAGCACTGAAGAGATTGCCACCTCAAGCAACAGCCACTAGTGATATTAGATCGCGACTGGAAGACGTGATTCTTGGTCAGGGAAGTGCCAGGAGTGAAATGATGCTGCGAAGAAAGGAGAGAGTGACCGGAGATAAATTGAGATGGCGTAAAGATCAGATGCCTTACAGGTACAAATATTATATTATTTTAATTATAAATATTAAAGTCAATATTATATAAATATATTGATTTTTCAAGATCTTGCGAACAACCGGAAGGAAGAGCTGTGGAACAGGACGCCCACATAGAAGGAGCCTTAGCTGCTGAGGCTTCTCTTGTCGTATTAGATACCTTAGAATCCGTAGTTCAAGCTGACGGCGGTGGAGGTATTTTTTTTTATTTTTTATTTAAATATGACAAGATAAATAATTTAAATTACACGTTTGAACTTACTTAGGTGCGGTTGTCGGTGCGGTATTGAAAGTATTACTAAGAGCACTGGCTAGAAACCAAAGTACATCGGTGCTTCAGCACATGTTCAATACACAGCGAGCTTTAGTTTTCAAGTATCATAGCGCATTATTCGACGAGGAAAGCGAGCGCTGCGGGGATTTGTGCTTAACATTGCTCACTCGATGCAGCTCGCCATTAAGCGCTATTAGAAGTCACGCAGCTGCGAGTCTGTATCTGTTGATGCGACAGAATTTTGAAATTGGGAATGTAAGTTGTTTTGAGATGTCGTACTATTGTGATCTATGAAATGTTATTTTAATCTTACATTCTGCATAGAATTTTGCGCGCGTCAAGATGCAAGTCACAACATCCTTATCTGCTCTTGTTGGAAGAGGAAGAGCTCCTAGCGAGGGTGCATTACGTAGAGCTTTGAAAACGGTGCTGGTATATGCGGAGAGAGATACTGAGCTTGCAGATACAAGTTTTCCTGAACAAGTGAAGGATCTATTGTTCAATCTTCACATGATCCTCTCTGATACTGTTAAGATGAAGGAATTCCAAGAAGATCCAGAAATGCTCTTGGATCTAATGTATAGGTAAGATTTTTGAATCCACAATAATTTGACTAAAGTATAATA
>VBVR01005757.1:0-11402 GCA_011638315.1 Tetramorium parvispinum
AATGTAGACTTATTACGCAATATATTAGACATTATATTTTAAAATTAAAATGAGGCTAAAATTTTTCTGCATGCTTTCCTATCTGAGGCAATATGCAGCATACCGCGGTTACAGTTCGCTGTTATTGGTCAAAAATTTCGGATGACGAATTTTAATTTTCAACCAATAACAGCGAAATAATAGAGAAATGCCGCTGCATCGTACCGCTTATGAAAACATAGCCTAATTCACCGTGAAATCGCAATGCAACTTTACATCGGTCTCTCTTAATTCTCAAACAAAAGAGGGTTTCAACAGTTCTGACTACATAAACATTACCGCACCCTGCACTGACAGTGAGAGAAAAATGATTAATTAATAATATTATGTCAACTATAATTTTCGTTAGAAATTTAAAATTGTGGTTAAGATTAAAGGTATAACTATGTTTTTCTCCCAGTACGAGGAAGCCCGAAATCGCGCCCTTATTGCCCGCGTATCGCGGAAACACGAAAACGGCCGGACGGAGACAGCCGTTCCTTCGCGGGACAAAGACGGGGAGAAAGAAAGCGAGAAAGAGGAAAAGAACAAGAGAAAAGGCCAAATGGGAATCGCGGCGGTCTACTCCGCTCCGCGCGCCGTCAATAAGCGAAGGGGGGAAAAGCTGCACTCCCCTGCGCCGTCGCGCGTACGCGAGAGAGGGACAAGATCGTCGAGAAAGAGCGAGAGAAAAGAGAATCGAGTACGACGAACGCGCGGAGAGTAGGGACTGGCGCAAGAGAGAGGCGACACAACGACGACAAGGCTGGGAGGAAGAGAGGGGGGAGACCGAGCGGATCTCCTGGACGCCCCTGCCTGCGCGCCGTGACACACAGCTGATCAGTCGTGACGCACGTATCGACGGCGTGCGTCCGAGACGTCAGGTCGGGAATCTGAGGAGCCGCGGTGGAGTAAAAAGCCGCGCGAGGTGTGAAAGCACACAAGGATGACCGCGACGAGGTTCTGAGGGAGCGAGGTTCATGTGCGTGCACTGGTGTCGCTCCACCGCGTTCTCTATGCGCCTAGACGACGACGACGACGACGACGACGAGGACGAGGACGAGGACGACGAGGAGGAAGAAGAAGACGAGATAGCCGACGGACGTGGCCGCTGGCGTGACTGTCCGTCGTGGTCGGGGGAGGAGGAAGAGGAGAGTAGAGATCGGCTCGACGGGGTCTATGACTGCAACGGCGACGGCAACGACGACGACGACGACGGATGATCGTGGCAAGGAAGGAAGGACGCGAGGAGGTGGGCTACTCGTGGCCGACGAGCGACGCGCAGCGCCGTCCCCGCGCGGAGCATTGACGCGCGCGACGCGGCCTCCCCGTCGTCGTCCTCGCGCGGCGGTGTTGTCTGCCTACGGGCCGCGCACACGCGCGCGCAACGCGGGCGATAAAGAACGTCCCGGGGAAGGGGATATCCAAAGGAGGGAAGCAGGAAGGAAGGAAAGAGAAAAACGGGACGGCTATTGCCCTTGTCCTCCCTCTCTCTCTGTATTTCGTCATCTCTAATTTTCTCCGCGCGTCTCTCTCTCTCTCTCTCTCTCTCTCTCTCTCATTCCCTCTTCGTTTTGCATTTATCTGTTGCCGCTACTGTGTTTAGTCTCACGTACACACACGTACATATACACATGCGCGTACAATATATATTTATTCTCCGCGTTTTTATCTCGCCTAGCCGTGTGTACAGACTGCCGCGTGTGTCATTTTAGTGTATATGGTATACCGCGCGCGCGAGCCGCGTTTAAAGGTCGATGACGATGCAACGGGTTCAAGATCAGGACAATGGGATCAACATCAAGTTCGGCCCGGGCAAGCCCCGGAAGGGCGACTACAGGCTGGTGTCGCAGAGTACCGATTACAACAAGGATCACAATGGGACCAATAACACAGGTGAGCCAGCCAGTTGTTGACTGATTTTAACGATCAAGTCCCGGAAGAAGCGAAAGCTTTCGGCGCTCTTTCCACCCTTTGCGGACTAATTTTCCTCATGAAAATCGTGCATTCTTTGATCCTCGATAATCCTGTGGTCCTGTGATATTTTTACCATTTTCATTTTGCAGCTTTCCTCGAAAGATTGCCGGAACAAATTGCGTTTATTCAAAATTTATACTTAAATATATATATTACGAACGTGTAAACACAAAAGGACAGTCGAAACTCACCGGAGGAGAAACCCATGTTGCTGACATTATTGCAATGACGTCACGGAATGACAAATTGCGGGAATGAATTATGGGAATCACGAGGGAGGACGCTTGTTCTCGCCGTTTCGAGATATCCACTTTTATCTTTCGGATACGTAACGATTTTTGCCAACGCCAGCTGGTGTTACTGATAACCCCGGCACAGTTCAGAGGCATGTTGTTCCGCTTGGACCTTTGCGCGTTTTTCATACTTCTTCTAATTAAAGTTCATATTTTTTTTCACATTCGACTAAGCATCACGCGACATTTTTTTCGGTTTTTTCGTTTTATTTCATGAAATGTACAATGCAACGTGTATTATTAAGATAAAAAAGGCGCGACAAGGACACGCGCATGCCGGAACGTTGTCGCACATATTTATCAAAAATTTGATCATAAAAATCTTTGGGAAAAAAACGTAAATACTTTAAATATACTTTAAATTTCTGAAAAGGTCATTGTATATTTTATCCAGAAAGTATGACATCAGAATTATAATAATTTAAATTATATTTATTTAATTTTATTATAACACAATCTGACCATATAGTAAAATAGACTTTAATAATTTGCGAATAAATTACAAGTAAAATGTCCGATTGCACTATTTTTTCATTAGATTATCAAACGAAACCGAATAAAAAAATGCGTATTAAATTTGAAATACATACCAGAAATAACTCAGAATGGCTGACTGGATTCACATCTTTGTTCTCATTCTTATCACGATACGACCGTATCACCGAATTATCTCACCGCTACTATCATTATCTCTTAATTCCTTGTCGCATGTCCGCATGCACGACTTTTTTTTCATTGATGAGCATAGCTTTGCTCGCCTCTAATTCGCTCTTTTTCATTTCCGTCTTACTTTTTCGAGATCGTATGACGTTTGAAATCGACTGTTATAGATAGAACTTTTATAAATAGAAAGATTAGATAAAAAAAATTGGCCTAAGAGCCAAGAAGTAAGATGAGTGAGTGTAAAACTGATGTAATGATCAAAACGCATCGTACTTGCCAACGTTGGTGTAGAAATAAAATCCTCCGGCTTTATTAATTTAGGCTGCGGTTGACTTGATGCTACAAATGCTTCGAAGCATTTTTCTTCTTCTATCTTTATTGAAAGAAAGGAGAAGAAATATTCGAAGCATTTGTAGCATCAAGTCGACCAAATCGCAATGCTCGTTTGCAGTACAACATTAAGATCTATATGTTTAGAAGCAATTTCTTCCCGTACTAATATCAGATATTAATTACAATAAAGTTATAAATTCTAATTAAAACAAATTACTAATTGTGATAAAGAACGGTTACTTTGGGACACCCTGTATAAACGTTAAGTAAAGTAGATAGGCCACTTCTCTGCCTTTCCGATCTCGGACGTTTTAATAAAAGAATAGAAATCCTTTCTTTCGTTTCTATCCAGAGAGAGAAAGGAATTACATCGAAAATAGGAAGATCCTACATTGTAAAAGATGAATTTCTTTTACAATTTAGGATCTTCCTATTTGAAAATGAATTTTTTCACGCTAATTGAATTCCTGTCGCGCGAGGCGTGTTTAATTCACCCATTTGTCCGCGTATAAAAAAAGGAAAATGAGATTGCACGTCAGAAAGGAAATGACTTCCGCGTGTGATGTGGCCGATATCATCGCATCGCATACCGATGAATGTTGCTCTTTTGTCGGCGCGACGACCAGGAGAAATTACAGCTTTTCCTTTGTCCGCGCACGTAGAATTGCCTACTTTGTCCTTGCCGCCCCTCAGAACGACTTATACATTGTATTTGGTTTGTCTACGATGTTGATACTCGCACACTGACAATGAGAAATAAATATAGCTACTTTCGGCCTCAACTACAATTTAATATTTCTAATAATAATTATGGTTAACATAATGATACATATATTCAGGTAGAACAAAAAGTATAATGACATCGTATTGATATCAAAATAAATCTAAAGCAGTGATAAAATGACATAATGACATTTTAGAGTCATTTTGACATCTTTGTGATCTCTTGTTCTACCTGGGTAGTTAAGTTAATTATATTTATTGTTAGAAATATAAAATTATTGTTGAGGCCAAAAGTAACTATTATCTTCTTTCAGTGCACGAGTGCCTTTACCCTCATATCAGCATTGAGTGAACGAGTTCAGCCGGTTTCGCAAAGTCAAAATATGAGGAAGTTGGTACACCGTTCATTAGCATACCAATTTCCATCTCGTTATCACCGGGAGGAGGCGAGGGGGATTCCACCCGCAGAGTATACACGCGGAGAAACATCTGTCATTATCTACTTGTTGTCTGACGGCCTAATTGCCATCGTTTGCACAGTCTTCTCGCGAATCGATTACACAAGATTAACAATACATACAAACCGCCGCTAAATTCCGTCCCGTGTATTGTCTACCGAGCCATGTAACATCGAGCGACAGACCGTTGGAAATAAAAGGAATTCCCGCCGTTCCTTTTTTTTTTATTGTTTTTCTCTTTCAAAGAGTCGGAGAGAAATAACGACCTTACTTTATGGCGATCCTATCTTGTGTTTTCAAACAGAGCCTGGAATTTAACAAACATGTTTCACGAAGCAATTGTAATACTTTCAGTGAGAGATTATCCGTTTTATTTTTTTTCGTCTTACTTATCTCTAAAGGAATTTCAAAGAGAGAAATTTCAAAGTCCAGAAATTGTGAACTATTGGCTACACCGAATGAACTGAACTTTGGATTATCGACCTTGTTGACAACAAAATTTCTTGACAGAAAAGATTTTTTCGCTTCTTGATGAAAAAGAAGAAAACGAATTTTAAATCTAAAATTAATGAAGGAAGTAATATTGTGTAGGATAACACTCTATATTATTATAAGTGGCGTGAAGATTTTTGGAAAAATCAATTAAAATAGGAGTCTCCAACCTTCTTTTATTAAAATTTTTATAATAATCAGGAGGCCGGATTGAGTTTTATTTTTGAAAATTATATAAAATATATTATTGAAAATTACATCTTTATTTTAACATTTTTCAATATTATAATGTCAAAATTTCTTAGCGAGCCAGTTAAAATGAAAATCAAATCCGAATTGCGCGAGTCACAAAGAAAAATGTTTCTTTGAATCTATTAAATTTTATTGAAGAAATTTAATCATTGCAGAAATTTGGAATAGTTTAACCATACTAATGTTTAAACTAATATAATACGACTGTTCGGCTCTTAAAAAATGTACTTATTTCAAGTAAAATATTTTTTGAAACATTTCAGTTTCTCTCTCTCTCTCTCTCTCTCGTTGAATTAAACAAATATTCTTTTGAATAATTTTATTATTTCCTGTTATTCCAAGTAATAAATTAATTGAAACAAATACAAACGCTCTTACTTTGAATCAAACATATTTTAATTAAAGCGATTACTTTTCCGTTAATTTTACGATTTAATGCAACGAAGTGATCAAGTTTTTATTCAATAAAATGATTTTTTTTAATGACATAAATTTAGTCGAACAAAATACATATAATAAATGTAAAGAAACAGATCCCTGCATAGATTGGGTATTCCTAGATTAAAAGATTCTGAAGAATACTAACAAATTCTCTATTTCTATTGCAGAAAAAAATGAGAAGGCGGAGGAAGAGTTAGTCCCACCGGATGGAGGCTGGGGATGGCTGGTGCTCCTGGCCGCCGTCATGGTCAACCTTCTCATCCCCGGCACCATCAAGTCCTTCGGGGTACTATTCGTCGAATTTCTCGACGTATTCGACGCGTCACCGGCGGCAGCTGCATGGATACCATCGCTTTGTTACTTCCTGTACAGTTCGCTGGGTAAGAAATGCATCGCGCCGTCGAGGTATTTCGAGGTCGCGGATCCACGGTTTTTTTTTAGACATCTCCCCCAGGTCAGATCCCATCAAGAGTCCCGTTTTTCCCGCAACTTGTCCCAGTTTCGCGCTCACATAATCCGCGATTAAATATTTAGGCGGATGTCTCACGGTCTGTTTGCTACACCTTATCGAAACGTCAAAAGGCCGTGTTTACGTCAGTTCGATTACAGTTTCACGATTACTTTTTATGAAAAAGAACTCTAGAGTTATTGGCAAACGTTAACTTTCGCGTTACGTCACGCGACGTATACGCGCGCTGTACATTACGCTGTAAAGGGAAAAAAGGAAAAAGGTGAAATTAATGACTGATAGATAGGGGAATTCCGAGAAATACATGCCTACTTAATTGCATATTGTCTGCACGCTGTTTACGCGTCTTTCCTGCGTGATGGAGTATGAATTCACGCTGATGAATTCGAGCAAACATAGTTAGGAATCAATTTGCTTTATCTTTATGCGTATTATGTTTAACGAGAATCTGGATCACACCAGACTGCACACATGCCTTTCTACTAGAATGAAACCGATAATCGCGACACGATTTCAATTCGGAGAATACGGAGATACATCTGTATAGTTTCTAAGCAAACATCGTTGTTATTGTATTATTAATTGATATTTTATCGTTTCAGGCCCACTTTCTAGTGTACTTTCGGTTAAGTATTCCTATCGTACGGTTACTTTAATAGGGGGGACTTTCGCCTCGGCGGGGATGATGCTGAGTTATTTCGCGAATTCTGTGGCCTTTCTATGCATTAGGTAACATATTTATTCTTTTAACACAATTAGAGATCAATTTATTGATCTTTTTTTTTTGCGCAACGAATATCTTCATAAAAGCAATCTTTATACCTTTATATATATATAAATATAAATTCTCCTTCAATAAAGATAAAATTAAAGTAAATAATTTCTTTGTTATATTTAATTTTAGCCTGTAATAAGATAGAATCACTGCAAAAGTTTTTTTAAGACATTAAAAAAACTTGCAGTGGAAAAATTGTAGAATTACAAAGGCAAAATGCAAATGTTTAGACGTATTCATTCACCATTAATAAAGATGAGCGACGACATAAACAATGAAAATATTCAACTATGTAAAACGTACAGGAAGAGTGTGCAAAATTAACATATTAGCTTTTTTTGAAGTTATCTAATCTCTCAAGTATATTCGAAATTATTCGTTGCGTGACATATTATTATAATTATAAAGAACTTACGAAAATATTTCTTATGCTATTCCGTTTGCTTCCAGTTATGGTGTATTAGTAGGTACAGGTGCTGGATTAGCGTTTCCTCCGACTGTATATATCGTGACATCTTATTTTGTACGGCTACGAGGACTCGCCAATGGGCTCTGCATATCTGGCAGTGCGCTAGGCTCAATATTTCTTCCGCCCGTACTGGGCTTTCTTCTACACGAGTACGGTTACAGGTAAGCCTACGATTGCACTGTTCAATAAAAACTTTTGAAGTTACTGCAACCTGAGTGGCATAAACATTTTCTGAAATTTTCACTTTTTAAAAATAAATCCGTTGTGCGTACCTCATCAAAATTTTAAAAGAAATGTAAATTAGAAAAAGTGATTTCAGATACAGCAGATAAGCTATTGTTTAATTTTAAATTTGATTTGTTTTATTTCCAAGCGTTTAGATTATCCTTATATTTGCCTTTTAATTAAATATATAAATTTGATAAATTTAATCAAATGTTAAATTGTAAAATTGTACAGTTTCTTATGTGTAATAATGAAGGATAACAGGAGAGAGAAGCGAGGATAAATATAGTTAATCTCACATCATTTATCGAAAACTGATAAACGCTACGTTAACAAATAAAATTACTGTGAGAAACTGAACAAGACTTTATTTATAATTTTTCGATCGGTTACTATGCGTAATATACATAGTAATCCGTTGTTCCATCATCGACCGTCAGTTTCTTTAGCAATAAAATAATCCGTAAAACTAATCGACATGTTTGCCTTATTCATTCTCAGAGGCGCAGTGTTAATAATGGGTGCTGTCACGCTAAACGTCTGGGCCAGCGCGTTTCTGTATCACCCGGTAGAGTGGCACCTGGTACCAGCTCGACCTCTCGACGACAGCGACGTGCACGATAACGGAGAGACTAGGTCGGTGACCGTCACCAGTAGCCCCGAACAAACGGAGAAGGACAACAGCCAGCTGAGCAACTCGGTGAACGAGAAGGCCGCGCCGATCGTGCCGAAAAGCGCGTCGAGCGTCGCTCTGGAATATTACAAGAACACGCCGGTGCAAGGCCGCACGCGAAAGATCAGCATGCCCACCGGACGCGAGATCAGCGGACAGATGCACAGCACACCGACGTTGCATGCCGTGCCGGAGCGCGGCGGTGCCATGGTCGATTCTAGCAAGTACACCAGAACGCCGAGGTCGCCGCTGCACTCACCCAGCACATCGTCCTTCAACTACGTCAGTACGCCGTATCACGGTAGCACGCTGTCGGTTCTACATCCGGAACGCGCGTCCACGTTGACGCTGAACGCTATTTCTAACACGTTCACGAGAAAGTCGACAGTGGGAGAGCAGAAGCAACGCGAGCACGAAGAGAAGGATCAGAACAAATTCTTCGATTTCAGCCTGCTCAAGGATCCCATCTACCTCGTCATCCTCATCTCCAACTCCACCAACGCCATCAGCTACACCAACTTCGTCATCCTGCTGCCGGCCTACGCTATCTCTCTAGGTTACGACAACTGGGACGCATCGCTGTTGCTGTCGATCGTCTCCATGCTCGACTTGGTGGGCCGTATTGGCGGCTCCGCTCTCTCTGACATCAAGATTATGCCCAAGCATTGGTACTTCGTCGGCGGTCTGCTCGCCTCCGGAGTCTCTTTGGCCATCCTGCCCACTTCTAGCACATATACCATACTGTCCGTTTACTGCGCCTTCTTCGGTCTTGCGTCTGGCATTTACGTCGGCATCACCGCCGTCATCATGGCTGATATGCTGGGCACGGAGAAACTCACCTCGTCCTACGGCATCTCGTTGTTCGTTAACGGTGTCATTCAATTGGTGGGTCCGCCGATTTGCGGCATAGTGTTCGAGCAGATCGGCAGCTACGGACCAATCTTCAGTATACTAGGCATCATTCTGATGTTCGGCGCATCTCTTTGGATCATGGTACCGTTCATCCGAAGGAGGCGAGCAGCCTTGAAAAAGTCCGGCGGGATAGACAAAGTATAATAGACCAAATAAATAAAGTATAGACATCTGTTTTCAACGTTAGTATCTAGAAATCGTAGTTTTTCGTCTTATATTTTCAAGTTTAAATTTTGGGATAATCGTGTATTCTAGACAAATTACGCGGGCGAGAAAATTATCCCAAATATTTGAATTTTTAAATATAAAATTATGAGAAAGAGGAGTTAAACCGTTGAGTCGCGTGCAATTCGACATTTTTGCGAGGGCACATATGAGCTTAATTGCGCGGTCGCCAAAAAAAAGCAGCCGTGCAAGTAGCATAATTAAGTGTGTAAGAGAAAAAGAGAGAAAGAGTGAGAAAGTGGCCGAATATTATAATTATATATTAAAATTATATAATTATATAATTATATAATATTAAACTGTGATGTTAGCACGAGTGTCGTGTATTGAAGCTACATTGACGAAGTCTTTTTGGACCGAGCGAGTTACAGCGAAAGAAAGCATTCAAGCTTTCGCTTAGTCCGGTGACTTTATAGTCACGAATTATCTATGATTAATTAATGAATAATTATTGACTGTAATAACTATAATTGATCGTCAAAGTGCGGTAAATGTGTGGGAAAATCTTATATATCTAGCATTGTTTGTCTGTTATCTATATTTGTGGAGTAATTATTGATACTTGTAAATAATTGATTCGCGCAAAACATTCATTTCGAATCGAGAAACGTTTCGTTTTGTCGTTACATTTCTCATTAGCGATTTGAACGATAAAAGTTTAAATTTTTCTTTTAAAGAAAGTAATCTTTCTTTGAAAGAAAAATGTTCTGTAAATACTTATCACGGTCATCTGCAATTTTGATTAGAGTGAAGCAATTTTATCATTTAGAATGTTTTTCTTACGATGTAAAATGGAATGCTGCGTGTGCAGTCTTATAGTCTGAAAAGAACTACAGCATAAACTCATTTAATAATAAATTTATCGATTTTATCTTTTCGAAGAAGACAATTTCGTTAAGATTTTAATATTGTTATATTAAAACGAAAAATTGAGAATAGCGTACAACAATTAATGATACGCATTTAAAGCAAGTACTTATAAGAACGGTGAAATACACGAAGTACTTAAAGTAATACTTAATACAATAAAAATGTAAAACAGGATGAATAATAAAAATTATTTTATATATTCAAGGATGAAAGTGATAAACATATGTTGTAAGATATGGTTTTTGAAAACTATATATATGAGTGATCCAATATCGATCCAAAACATAAAAGTTATATCCAACGGAATTGACTTCACTGTGTCAGTAATATTAGACTCCAATTTAAAATCACATTTACCGCCAAACATACGCCATTATACGGGCGATGAGATATCGCACAATGCAATCTTACCCATCGTAGTCTTTATAAAGCGAATTATTTAGACATTTCGAGATAAGGATTTTCGAGAGAAACTTTTTTAGAAGAACACGAGAACGCGTCCTTCCCCTTGAAAGTGTAAAGAACATCTCTTGCCTTATATCCGAAAAAAGTCATCTCTCTATCTGAAAGTAAAATTTTTTTCATCGGCATAGAGACTATAGTTGTATTCGAGTACTTAGTCGAAAAAAAACAGCGGTCACGACTGGTGCTGTAGTAGTTGCAGTCGGAACGAAAATGCGAAAATGGCATAATTTAGTGCGTGTACCAATGTCGTCTCTGATAGGCCTATGATAAAATAAACCGTCACGCATTGTAGATATAGTGTCTCTTAAAGACTCGATCGTATATAAATGTTATCATAACGCTAGATTGATCGGAAGCGAATTCCACTTATAAGGCGAACCGTCGTCTTAGTCACTGGAGATAATCGCTTTCGAATAGAGGCTGCCTCTTCTTTTTGTAAATTGAGAATAACATAAGGATCCGCAAGAAGTACAAGACTTGTGACCGTATAAGCAAGACATGTCCCGCGAAATGTAGGTTTCACGCCTTTCTAGTATTATGCTGTCTTTCGGCGCTCGAAATAGGATCGATATTTTTTTGACATTTCAGTTTTTGTATTCCAGGCTCTTTCAAAATCCGCCGGAAATAATGCCTTATGAGTAGGTCATAATTAGTTCGTAAGTGTGTAAT
>VBVR01005759.1:0-11398 GCA_011638315.1 Tetramorium parvispinum
ATTTGTATGATATATTTAAGTTCTTAAAATTTTGCTAATTTTCACATATAAAAAATGACGAGCTGGATAAAACAAAAAATTTTATTGTCATTTTTTGGCGTGTTATATACAAGCACAAGAAACAATTTGAGAAAATTTTTAACTATTCCGTGTGAAAGATTAAAGTTTTCTCTATAATTCTTTTCTGTGATAAAATTTCTCTATGCTTTCTTATTTTTGAGTTATCAAGGGTTAAACAAAAAATTGTTAAAATGGATATTTTCATTTTGACTGCTCACAACTCCGTTAAAAATGATCATGTAGCAATTTGTAAAATGGTTTCTTAAAGTTGAAATTTTGTTCTAAAACGGTATAACCGACAATTATGTACGTTATATAATGTATTGCTATTAGTGTTAAAATATTATGTTTTAACTTTATTCTAATCTAGTCTAAACTTTATTCTGGGTTGGCTAATAATTTTGACCATGACTGTATGTATAATCGTTTTTGTTTATCCATTGGAAAAATACTGGATAAATAACGATGGCGATATGAGTTTGAACACAATATATTTTAATAATGACTTGCATTTACATCAATAGATAGACTTTATATGTAGCAAGCTATACATATATCATTAATAATCGAAATAAATTATATGCATATCATTAATTCATTAAACATTTATTTCAAAAAAGGTGTAAAATTTAGCTTGAAGTTTTTTGTTGAAACCGATGATAGGATCAGTTTATATTTCATCAAACTTATGATATTTTAAAGCTGAATTTTTATACCATTTTAAAAACAGAATAATTGCGGTAATAAATGCGATAATAATACTGGCAAACTGTATGATGATCGACGAAAAAATGCGTTCGTCTAACGACAGTTTTATGAATTAACAAATCGTCAATAAGTCGGGTTATACGATCATTAAAATGTATCATGTCAAATTTCGCGTGAGCTATGTTTACACGCGTGCATCTTCCCACGTTACGATAACGCACGCACGCAGAGAGATGCAAAAGGAATATTTCATCACGATATACATACATATATATTTTACGAGAGATCAAAGAAGAAGATATGATATCCGACCGCCGCGATAATCGAGTCTTACAATATTTATCACTCTGATATCTTCTAAGCCTGTTAATTGAAAGATTGATTTTACAACGAAAGAAAAAATTAAAAGGAAAAAGAAAAGTGATCTCGAAAATTTTCATTCATATTGTGAAAAAAAGGTTTATTAATCAATTGATTGACTGATTTTACAAGACGGAAAAAAATGATCGAAGATATATCGCAAAGAAATTAATTTCTGGGCTACCGCAAGATGATTTACAGGTAAGTTAATAAACCGCAATGCAATGTAAAACATTCTTTTTTGTTATCATACTTTATTCCTATAATCTTAGCGAGACTTATCCGGGAGATATCATGAAATATTACTCGTCGCTACCGTCGGCGATTTATCTCGATTTCGTTGCTGCCTGGAGTTTTGCAAATATTTCGATCAACCTGATGTCTCCGTAACCACGATGTACTACAGCCGTACTTGCGTCAGGTAAAACTTTACAAACAACATCCGCGCGACAGAAGGAGTCGTTTTCACGAGGAGATGTTTGAACGCGAAGACTTTAAGCAGACTTCCGTCGCGAAGTTCAAAAGTTTGCGTGAGGAGTTTATCAGTGCGAAGCGACGTGAAGTGTATACGATACTTCTTAACAATGATACAATAAATATGCCGCGGCAATGTCACCACGTGACATTTCTAGTGATTATTTTTACCTTCTCTTTATTTTATACGTATATCAACATAAATCAACTCCGGCATATCGTATTACCTAAAATAAAATCCTTCATATATATTTAGTGGCGGATATTTTCAAGGATAAACATAAATAAGTGCGAAACCAGTCTTGAACTTCATTTAGAGTAGAGACGCCAAAAATAAAACAAGACACCTACAGAAATGGAGTTAACGAGCTTTAAGCACTTTGCCGGATATAAGTAATAATATCGCGGTGTCTCTTTTCGATTGCGTCTCTTTCTCGGGACACATTGCATAAATTAGCGGATAAGAATCGTTGTCGTCCCAGCAGACAAAGACGCTATCGAGTATCGACAGATCGAGTTCCAATATATTATGTGGTCGAAGTGTACGTGTGTGCCCAGAATATAACTTAACGTCGTAAATATACGTAATGCGTAATCTTGCGGGCTTCACCGGTCGTTGGTCATAGGCGAAAACTTTACATTTTGGGCGTAGCTGACTGCGCTGTGTTTGAACATTTAAACATCGATCGCTTGGAACGTGACTCGCGATCTAAGAAAGAGAGAGAGAGAGACAGATAAAGAACCGTTACGTAAACGCGACGCCCGTCGCATAATATCGTAACGACGCTAATGATACCGTTTGCCATATGCGCGTACGACATCCCGACGATTGAAAATCGTGAACAAAGACGAATAGTATTCGGGACCTCTCGCATGTTTAGCTGTTTTATTGCTAGCGGTTACGTCAGTCGCATGCGTCCTATAAAAATCGTGAGATTTTTCATCTGTCGTGATTTAAATTGCTCCGTGTGTCTCTGCCGGTAGAGATCCGTTTTTATAATCGTTTCTCTTTAACGGAAAAGCGTACGTGATCTGTGAAACGTGCAACTCGGATTCCGACAAGCTGGTGGGAAATAATGAATATCGTTTATATATATACATATATATGCATGTAGTACAATGTCACGATGCATCCTTCTCTCTCTTTCTCTCTTTACCTCGTCTTTAATTATGCGCGACCTTCGATGCCGACCCGCACGGATCAACAGACGGAAAATGATCGTATTTACGGAGAGTCATCTCCGGCAGCATCATAAATCGAGCATCTTTCCCGTCTTTGAAAATATCTGTCAAATTTTACATAAACGTAAAGATGAAATTTATCTGAGAATCGTTAACTTGTCTTCATAAAATTCTCATTTAACGCGCTATCTCTTAATATATTTCATTGTCAGTATTTTATCAATAAAAAGAAATGTTAAAGTTATAAATAGAATTATTTCTTATGGAATGGTATTTTTCGTCCTTTTAATCATGAATATTTAATAAACTCGCTATACTAGTTTTTGAGTGAGACTTAAATATCATTTGTACAATAAAATTAATATACGTGTGTCCCAATTTGCTAAAATATATTCATAGCCTATTAGAAAATTATAGTGAATTAGCGTATTAGATCGCATTTGCACTTAATGGGAAAGCAACCTTAAGCGCGGTTCGTTACTCGTTCTTACACGTAAGTAACTTTGTCTATAAAGCCGAAGCGAAATCTGGTTGGGCAACGATGTTACTAAGTAGCGGATAATCGTGTCAGGGTAGAGACGTGAGATTCTGGAAGAACTGAAAGGCATCAGCCACGCCTCGCTTTAAGAAATTGTAGTAACAATATCGACGTTCTTTCTTTCTCACTCCTCTCTTTCGCTCTCTTTTTCTCTTTGAAAAGGAAAGCTCGAGCTTCGATCGATTTTATGCTTCACCACTTTGTAACATCTAACAATACGCTAAAAATAGCACAGAGCGGCGGTAAAATGTTCATCATATGTACAATTCAATAGAAAAACCAGGAAAACTGTTTTATTTATTTATTTATTAAAAGATAACGGTAATAGAAATACTTGACTATTAAACATGAATCATGTTTAATTATGTTACCGAAATTATTAAGATTTTATCAAACCATTTTTTTATTCATAATTATTTTTTTTGTTATATAGAGATAAGATAAAAATTTAAGGACGTAATGCAATCATGGACTTTTATGAACTCACAAAACTCCTTCCGGATCGTTCATAATTGAAACTACTTCACGAAAGTTAATACTAACATGACTCCTCAAGAATGGATTTAACTTGCCGAGGGAAGTTAATTATTAATACAGCGATAGACAGAAATAGCTCTCGAACATGTTAACCGTACCCTACTAATCTTGTTACTTGAGAAGAGGGACCATTTAGAAGATTGCCTAGAGATTGAGGATCTGTATTGTATCAGTGCGATTTCTTCGATCGTCAGACTGTACAAGCGTTTCTTGGCTGATATTTAAGAAACCAGCTAGAAACCAGCTGAGAATTCTCGTCTACAAAAACGCCAACGTAACGTTCGTTACTCCAAAACAAGTTTTCAAACAATGTAGGAAGCGGCAACGGTGACCTGTTAATTATCACGTATCTGTTTTCGCGAGTCAGTTCTCCCGCTATTATTCGTATCCGCGATAAAAGATACGCAATCGCTAACAAGGCGCGGTGTAAGACTGGCGCCGGCGACGCAATCGAAACACGCCGACGGCGTCATCTTCGACGTGCATCGACTTCACGGCCTATGCCTCCTAACAAACGGCACGTGAAGTACCTCGATGCAGGTTAACGAGCGACAGGCGGAGTTGTTTATTCGGTGTTAACGTCTTTAGCCCTGAGATTTTGCACGATATAATATATCTGCAGTGGTATCTCGCTTGAGAATGAAGTGCCAGATAATGGCAAATACTGCATCTCGACATTCTTGAACAATCGTTCAGAACAGAGATCATTAATAGATACGTAACTTAAACTATTACCAGTTCAATAACGAATTGAAGTAATTATATTTTGATTAAATTCTAGATGTAATTACCAAATATCGGAAATAGTGATGTGCTACATTTATAAATATATTTGTAATTAGAAGACAAGATGAACGCAACCGCTTATTTCAGAGAGAATAACATATGCATTCATGTGCATAAAGTTAAGTGCAATTAATTAAGTGATCGCAATTTGTCGTAGCTCACGCGGTGTCGAGTTACAGCATCGGAGCTGAGAGACGAATGGAGAGTAATAAAGCGACTCACGGCGCAAACGACAATCGTCACTCGGTCGACTCGAAATCCAACGACGACGACGACGCCGACGACGGGACGGTCTACGTGATTGCATACGAGGGGAAGGAGGAGAACGCGGAGAAAGAAAGAGACACGGAAGAGAGCGGTAAGAACATGAATCATGTTTACTAGTGCACGAGAGTGACTACATAGCAATAGCAACGCGCACCGTCTTCGTGTCACCACGGATCATCGCGTATTTCCTGTTGCAATTTGAGATCACGTTTTCGTGCGTCTTTCCTTCGAATAAAATATTTCGGTACATATTTCGATGCCAAAAATCGTAAAACGGCACTGCCATTTATTCACTTTATATTTGTTCGGTGATATTTTGCATTACTATCGAGTCTGAAGGTCGGAAATCACTAAAATAGCATAATTATTCATTTATCAAGTCGTGAGCTTCAGCGTCTCGTTGAATATTTACATACATCGGTGATAACGAAAATTATCACCGTGAAATGTTACTTTGCCCCGTCAGTATCGCGCTGCATTCTTGACCTCTATAATATTTTCCTGTGACAAATTGTCAAATTCAAGTTTATCTGCTATGAAACGCGACATAACATTTCGTTTTTTACGACTCGGCGCTAATTTAATTCTCCGTATGAATAATCTCGAGAGATATGACTTCGTTAATCGGAACTATAAAATACCAGTAGAATAAAACGTCCAATAATAGAAAGCGATGTAATATGATAATAATAGAAGATTTAACAGACTGTAATATAATTTTTGTAATGTCTAGCTACATCAAGTTAAAATATATTAATAAAGATGATAAGGAACTGATTGCAATTCACAACGCAATAATACTGAAAATATCACGTAATTCATAAATAAAAACATTGAAGTGTGCAATATACATTAAAGTTTTATTATACTGTAAAGAATCGATCTTATCGCTCAGTTGAATAAGATGATATGAGATTTAAAACTGAGCTCTCAAGTTTGCGCGCAATCCTGTTAAAATCACACCTGCAGAGAACAATTCGCGCTGCACGCGCCAAGGATTTATGCAAATGTATAGTAGTTCCATCTTCATTTGCATCGCTTTTCTGAGTTCGCATTGTACACGTCACGCATTAATAGCGATCGGGAAGGTGTTTCACGCGTACGCATCGTCAATTGGGAAAAAGGGTGCAGTTTCGGAAACTTTCCGTGACAGTCCTGTCGCAAGAGAGCCAAGAGTGTCAAGAATGCAAAATATGCGTCTGACTCTGACGCGAATATAAAATCAATTTTTTATCACCTGTCGGTTTCTTCGACATACATGTACAGTTGCAAAAACACACTATGTATGATGACAAACAATATTTGCAAATCTAATACGTAAATTTGAAAAATAGGTGATGATATTTTGATCCATTAATACTTTAGCAAAGCGAAGCATCAATTTAATTTTAGATTCGTCGCGCATCGTCTCACGTTTCTACGGCATCTTAAAGCAGACAAACAAAAGACGTGGATTGCAAATGAAAACGCGGCTGTTTATACCTTTTACAACACAATGGGGTCGATTATGCATTTTTAAAGAAGTGAAAATGTGAAAAGTGAGCAGCACTGATTGGTGTATATCGTTAATCCTAAAAGTGTACATCAATCATTGGAGACAGTACTGCTCACACTTTTCACATTTTCACTTCTTCAAAAATATATAATCGACCCTCAGGATATTCCTTATCACTTTAAATTCGCGAAAAAAACAATATCTTCCGTTTCCGAGTTATCAAAATTTCAATAATTCTTAAATTCTACATTCGAAATGGTGTACCACTCGCAACACGTCCAAACGTAGAAAGTACACCTTTGTGAATTTTTTAAATATTTTTACACGAGTATACCATCCTGTTGTGATATCCATTATATGAATGCCATTCTGATTTCAACCCTGTGATGCCTTCGCATGAGCGTAGTTTGCAAAATCAAGACATTTCTGATTATTAACGAGCTCCTCGCTCACAGGTCCCCATTTTGTTGTAGTCAACAGCAACCTACAGAACCCGTTGGATCCGTGGTCGATAGTCTGGTACATTGGCTCGTTTGGCGGCTTGGTGGCGTTCTTCCTCATTGTCAGCTGCTCCGAATGGTGTTGTCGACGGGGCAGTCGACCTCTGACGGTGCCCTATGCACAACGTGCCGAGACAATGAACAGAACCGGAGTTACGGAGACCCCGCCGCCGCCTTATCACTTGTTTGCCCCGCCTTCTTACGATTCCGTCAACTACGGCGACATCGTCGACAAGACGTCCGGCGAGAAACTGGATATCTACGTGATCTCGGTGCCGATCCATAGGCCGGTGGTGCAGGCGCCAGCGTAGGAGACCTTGAAAAGGTTCGTCTTCTTGACGAGGATTACAGTGCCCGGTTTAACACTAACGACAATCGATGATCGATCGCAGAGAAACATTCTCGTGATCTCTTCGTTAAAATTGCCGATAAGTTCGACGTTGAAGAAGACTGCTCGAGAAAGAAGCGCAGCTGTTTCGGACGCCGTCGTTGGAATCGTACGAGTATAGCGACAATAGTAACTACGTGTTTGTGTGCGTGTATGTTATAGCTGAAAAATTAACTCACTCGATGCCATTGACAAAGATGACGAGCATTCGTCGAGGCATTGATGTCATTCCGAATCAAATAAATTTACTGTATTTCTATTGAAAGATGCCTTCCTGAGAAGGAATTCTGAGAAGCAATTGTACGAGAAATCGTCATCGTTGATTTCAAGAAAGATCACGACGGTAGAGAAGATTACTTCGATCAATCCTTGATAGAATTTAACTTCGTTCCGGGAAACTTAATCAATTTTTAGCGTTTTCACGAAATTCTATAACTAAATTATGAAAATTATTATCATCTTTTTCCTGGAATCAACGAGAAAAAGAACGACTAACGAAAAGCTAACAAGATCTAAGTCAATATTTGTGTGGAGGAATTTATTGAAATAGTAATATATTAAAATGACATTGTTAGATGATATATTAGGTACATGATCAAAGTTGAAGATTCGAATATTCTCCAGAGGCAAGTTAGAAAAAGCTAATAAGAAGATGAGACAGTCCTTAGAAAGAATCGTGAATTCCTTGAACTGATGAACAGTATGAACATGTTATTCAATTGCAGAGCAATAATTAATTTAATCGACCTGCGGAAAGTGGCGATTCGAATCGTGCAGTGAAAATTTAATCGTTTCAATGCGTTTTGTGAGAACGTTGATCGTCTCGCATGCGCGGCGTTAAGCGATGTAGTTTGATAGACAAAATTGGCGACATTTCAGAATATGTATATATGTATAAATGCAATTTTAAAAACGATTCATGTCCATTTCTCTCAATTTTAGTCTCGGTTTAACTTACTTCTTATCTTTTTCTAGTTCTAAGAATTAGAAAAAGATAAAGAGTAAATTAAACCGAGACTCAAATTTTAATCGACATTGATAGAAATGGACATCAATCAGTCCACTGCCATTTCGAGACGGAATAACCACGGTTTAGTTTTTAAATCCAGGTATTTAATACATTTACGACATTTCTCTTTTTTACATACCTTAGAAATACTATGTCTTTAAATATAAATCAGTCAATGAATCTGCACGCATATGCGATGACTTTGAGAAATTTCCGTTTTATTTCTCGTGAGACAATCGATGATATTGTCGTCGATTCGTCGACTATCGTTGGCGAATTCATGTGAGATATAACATTATATACGAATTAAGAGAACTTTACACGTGTACAATATCGTCGCATGCAATTGGCTCCAATCGCCTATCGACTCCGTCAATTAGGGACGATTAGTGTAGATTACAAATCGACTGCCATGAGAAGTGTCTCCCCGCGAACGAGGCCGCGAAAATAATTTAAGATAATAGAGCGAGCGCTGAGTGTTTGCCGCGGAGCAACTACGCGAATGCAGTTGAGCGTTAAGGACGAAGGAGGACAGATGTAGCTCCTCGCGTGAGCAGCGAACCGCGGGCGATCAATTACACGTTAATTAACGTCGCATTCACGACGGAGTTTCCGCGCGGCTCCTCATCGTCAGAGAGAATACACTCTTGACGCAAAGTCGGATTCCGTAAACACGCGAAACGTACGGCGAATGTCGACGTGATTCCGATTATAACGAATCCTTGGCGAAACGAAACCCCGATCGAGTGTGCCATGTAATCTTCTTGGACTAGATGTCCAAGTCAAATTGATCGTTTGGGTTACGCCAATACCAAAATAAACGCGACTATGCGTGTGACGAGATCTCGCCCCGACGCCGAAGTTCGTTGTAAACAAGATAACATTTCATTATTATAAAAAGAAAATATAATAAAAAGAAAAAAAAAACGAAGGGAAAATTGGAGGATATTTCTCGGAATCTATAGAGAGCGACTGTCGTAGAGTGTTCCGCGTTTATAAAGCTGCAATAATATATATGTATATGAAGTTCAAACCGTTTATACACTTTGCATTCTTGGAAATAGCATGAGGCCTAATTATCAGCGGATAAACGGTAAATTCTGAAATATGCAATATCAGCTGTTAGCGGATACTCTTCGAGTTTAGTCCCTCGAACTCTCGCTCGATACAGTTAGTAGATACGTGTATTCATAGGTATGTGTGCGTGAGAGGGACATGTGTGTTAGAATGCTATAATTAATTAATAGCGAATTAATGTAATCTTAACGTCAATTACGATTAGCGAAATAACAATCACGATTGTCGGCTATTGCGATTGTCGACTACTGAACCCGATCACTTTGAAGGGGGTGTGTGTGCTGTCCAAAAAAAAAAATCGAAGTAATACTTCGCAAAATATACAATCTATATACTATTTGCGAGCTGCGATTACGAAATCCAAGGAAGCCGCCTTTCCTACATTTCGCATTTTTGATAATGTCGAAAAGTTGTAAAAAAAAAAAGTTGATACTGTGATTCACGTAAAAACAGCTGAATAGATGATACAAGTCGTAAAAGCGGTCTCAGCAGTGTGTTATCTTTCTCAAAGTGAACGTTTCGCCTAGTTTCCCTGTTGCTAAATGTTAAAATTATTATTACTGTTACTATAGCTATACTCTTGACTATGCTCGCGATGCATTCCCGATCGCGCGGTCGAGAGCGCGTCGCGACCCCGACTCGTTATCCATAAGACTCACGAAATGACGGCGCGCGGGTGCGCTGTTGATATTTATTTTTTATACTTTTATACACGCTGTTTATATATATTCGAACGTCCCTACGTTACCAATAAAATTTCTTTCTTCACGTAAAAGCCGATTGCGTTACTCACATCTATCATCATACAGTAGAAAAGAAAATTCTTTTCCAATTCACTGAAAAAAAATTCCGATTGAAAACGCACGAATCAGAAAATCTTGTAGGATTAATCAAATATGTTAGTTATTAGAACAGGACTTGATATTTTATAACTTATAATAACCAGAATTCCTATTACAATATTTGATTAATCCTACAAGATTTTTCTGATTCGTCGTTTTTAACCAGAATTTTTTCCAGTGATGACATTGAAAATCGAATTCCTTGCGAAATCTTAATTAATTAATTTTGCGGAAATCCTTACTACGATCTTGTAAAAAATTCTTGTAAAAAAAAAAATTTTTTTTTGCGTGAACGTAGATTTAAAAATTTTAATTGAATACGAATATTACATGCTGCTTAAAAACAATTTCATTTAAGTCCAAAATTGCATTTTAGTTTGTCGAAATATTGTAAAAATTAATTTTCATAGATATATGTATGGCTGCGCTTTACAGCGAAATCTCCCCCTTCCCCCGCCGGCCGCAAGAATGAAGAATATAGCCATTAATGTTTAACACCTACCTTCCCTCGCTCGCCGCAGGGAAACAGGATTTCCGGCATCCAGTTGTCCACGATGTTCGATAGCGGCTACCGGATCCTCGGCCTTCCGTCGTGGATTCCGCCTCCGGTGTCCACGAATCTCTCTCTCCCTCCACGACCCGAATTGTCCCCCCGACGCGAGTGTCCCGGAACGCGCGACCGGCGGGACACGGTTTTCCGCGCACCGAACGATTCTCACGGAAACTTTCGACTTTCCACGATCTCGCGACAGCTCGTCGCGTTCTCGCGCCGCGAAACTCGACGAGCTGTCGAAACTGCGACAACAAAACTTACGCGATCGCACCGGCGCGGCCGTTACGCGCCCGCGAGACTCGAATCGCAGATCGCAGTAATGGCGGTGGGCGGCGGCGCGCGAACCTCTGCAAATTCAAAGCAGTCGTTACCCAGTGAAAAATGGTTGGTCAAATCGATGTCGAATCGATGCCGAATCGATATCGAATCGATATCGCGTCGATATCTTTTGCATCGAAAAGGCATCACGTCATGGAGGTAGGAATATCAAGAGGGAGCATAAGATACTTTTCTAGACGAGGGGGGTGAAGCCGGAGACGTGGGACGAAAATTGAAAAACCAAGATGGCGACCATATTGGTAGGAGAAAGATAACCTATGAATTTTAGAGGTTATCTTTCTCC
>VBVR01005760.1:0-11398 GCA_011638315.1 Tetramorium parvispinum
GGATAGAAAAATGCGGAAGAGCGCTGATTGGCTGTTCGAATCACGCATTCTCTGTCCCGCACGCTGATTCCCGTATCGTGTGATTTCACCCTTACAATAAAGGTAATTTATAACAAGTATCATCCAAGATGATATGTTTAAAGATTTGAATGCAAGACAAACTTGAGAATGTTTAGTCGTGGTGAAAATAACATTTGTCATACAAATTTTGTTCGGAATAACCAATACTTCTCTCACACAATAAATAAGTACTCGACGAATTGCGTTTGTTTTAATAGATGAAATTGCAACGTGGTCGCATTGTCGCGAGATTGTTCGCGTATTGATATATTGCACAGTGACAATTCGCTCGATCAACATGGCTAATGCAGTAAGCGGCAAGAACTTGTTACGGCCGAACAGCCTGCAGTGTAAGAATCTGCAGGAGTATTTAAAATCTCGCCCCCCCGACACTCTGAACAAGCTGTATCATAAACCGCCTATATGCTTGGCCGTGTTCCGCGAGCTGCCCGTCATCGCCAAGCATTACGTTATGAGGCTACTGTTCGTTGAGCAGCCGGTGCCGCAGGCAGTTATAGCGTCCTGGTGCTCTAAGCTCTATTTCGAGGAACACCAGAAGGTTGTGCAGATTCTGAATGAGCTGTACGTGTGGAAGGAAGCTTCCATACCCGGCGGGCTACCAGGTTGGATCTTGAATAATACCTTCAAGAAGAATTTGAAGATTGTCTTGCTGGGAGGCGGTAAACCGTGGACCATGTCCAACCAGCTGGAAACCGACAGTAAACCACGAGACGTGGCTTTCCTCGATTCTTATGCGTTGGAAAGGTGGGAGTGCGTCTTACACTATATGGTCGGGTCCCAGCAGCAGGAGGGTAAGAACTCTTAAGACTTTTTAAAAACGTACCGCATAACACTAAGCATATTGCATACATGACGCAAAATTTCTATACCTTCCTGTGTTGGAAATTGCTTTACTTGGATTTGAAGTAAACTATTCTTTAAGTCTCTACGTATGTAAATATTTTGCAAAGAGAATGTTCCAGAGTTTCAAGAGAGTTTTTTTACAAAGAATCTCTTGAAATATATAAATTTCATAACCATCTTTTATCCACAATTTTGAAATTAATTTTATGCCAACATGTTACATATACACTTCCAGCCAAAAGTTTGAATACAAGCACAAGTAGTAAAAGCACAAGAAAATTTCAGTGAAACTTCATTTTTTTTACTATTTGTCAATAAGAATAACCTTCACTATGTAAAGGGATTATAGCTCTTCGTTTTTCAATACTAATTTCCTTATGTCACCCATTTTGTTTGTTCAGAACTCGTTTACTTATTAAAGCTTTTAAAACAGAATTGTGAGTAATGTTGATATCGTTCACAATATGTATTTATTATTAAATCAATGTATACTATTTATTGAAACTTACAGAACCTACTAACAATATATTACAAAATAAGAGAATAACAGAAAATTAAAGTAACCTTGAGTAATCCAAAGTTTGCGACTCAATATCTTAGTAAGGAAAATAGCCACTTTACAAACTCTTCTATATCTTTTTGTTATAGGCCACAAAATTTTCGATAGATATTATTGTATAATATAATAAATTTATTATTACTCATTCATTCATTATTAACAAAAAAATCTCTTTCTTACCCATTAGATTCCTGATAAAGACAATAAAATAAAATACATATAAATATACCGATGTATCCGAACTTTTAGTCGGGAGTGTATGATGTAAAAAATATATGCAATATTATGCCTAAATATTTTTTATTCAAGCACCACTTATTTCCAAGCATATTTTTCTAAAATATGTGATTTGATCATATTTTATATAACAAGTTTTCAGAAAATATTGCAAATATTTAAGATGTCTAACATACTACAAAATGTTGCAATAGGCATATCTGCCGATGCCGTAAGAATTCTTCTACACGCTGGTTTAATGAAAAGAGATGAAGCTGATGGAAGTCCAGTTATTACGCAAGCTGGTTTTCAGTTTTTGCTTTTAGACACAGCTTCACAGGTAATTATCAGTTCTCTAAGATATTCTTCTTATCATACTAAAAATATATTTTCGTATGAGATGTATTTTCATATACATATAATTATTATATATTCATATAGTAAAATTGAATAATCTCTTTTTGATATTATATGAATTACTTTGAATGTGGGTGAAGTTGGCACTTCATCTTGCACCGCAAGTTTTTATGCAAGTTCTATTTGCACCCGCAATAATTCTACAATTCCCGATAGGTTTCAGAAATAGTTCTGTTAACTTAATTAAAAAAAATAAAATTTGAAAGTATGAGATACCAAATCCCCATGGCACCTCAAGTTGCGAAAAAAATTGATTTTTAACACGAAATTCTATAGTTCTCGAAGAGTTCTATAGTTCCTAATAAGTTTTAGCAATAGTTCTGCACTTTAAATATTTTTAAGTAAATTTTTAATCCGACCGCTGGCACCTCACAGTAACAGTAATGTATCAAGTTCTAACTGACTTTACGGCATTTTCCAATAGTGCAACAATAATTTTAATGCTTTCCATGTGTTTTATTGACAGTTCCAGCCTTTACGTATTTTTAAACAATTTTTTAATCTGACCGCCAGCACTTCATCTACCAAAAAGTGTGTGGTGCAGGTAGTTGCGATCAATTTTTTGGCAATTCACAACAGTTCTCGAATAGTTCTAATCATTTCAATAAAATTTAACAACAGTCCTGATCTTTAACTATTTTTAACCCTTTGCGTCATAGTGGCAATAATTATCACCTTTGTCATATTCATTTTTCCAATATTCCAATATTTGCTTTGTAACGTATTTTAATTCAGTTTTGTGCTATTTCTGATGTACAGCAATTAGTTTTTATAACAGAAGAGGTAATTGACTACGTGACGTATTAGATTACTATATTTTATATTTTTATAGTTATGAACAAATTGATAAGAAAAAAATTGACAATATAAATCATTTGTAAGGAAATGGTATAACCATTTGTTATAAAATTCAAGATGGTGGATTCAATATTATACACAATTATTTCCAAAATTATTTGAATTTTTGCACAAATCAATATTTTGACGTTTTTTAAATCTCTGTTTCGATTATAAATTTGAAATCCAATTTTCACATTCGAAAATTTTGGATTATTTGCCAAATTAATTTTCATCTTATATCAAAATTGAAATTAGGATGTTCAATGGATAGATATTCCTATTGCTTGTATATATCATGTATGATATAAAAAAATATATTTAGTAATGAACCAATCGCTATTGAAATCATTGTCGGTTATAGAAAATACATCTGCAAGAAAAATACTAATTTTGTGTTATTTACAACGATAAAGATTGAAAATTTTTCAAAATTCTCGTCCGCCATGTTGGATTCGCCATTTTGATTCGCGAATTTCGAAAATCTGATAGCAGATTCAATCAGCGACCCCGAAAACCCTAATATACCAATTTTCACGAAAAATCGATTAGTGGAAAAATTCGTGACACAAAAGGTTAAACAATTTTTTAATCTGACCTCTATCGAAAAGTGTGTGGTGTGGATAATTTCGATCAATTTTTTGGCAGTTTCCGACAGTTCTCGCATAATTCTAATCATTTCAATAAAATTTAAGATTAAAACTATGCGATTACTGTCGGGCAACGACCAAAAAATTAATCGGAACTATTCACACTTCGTTAAAAAAGGTATTGGCGGTCGGATTAAAAAATTATTTAAAAATACATAAAGGAACTATCAACAAAACCTATGAAAAGTATTAAAACTATTGAAAAATACCGTAAAGTCGTTTAGAACTTGCTATAACGTGGTACTTTACTGTTATCATGAGATTCCAGCGGTCGGATTAAAAATTTATTTAAAAATATTTAAAGTGCAGTACTATCGCTAAAACTTATCAGTTAACTATAGAATTTTTTGAGAACTTTTTTTTAAACTAAATTAACAGAACTATTTCTAAAATCTATCGGAAGCTGTAGAATTATTGCGGATGCAAATGAAACTTGCATAAAAACTTGTAATGCAAGAAGATGAGGTGCCAACTTCACACACACTTTGAACAATACAAATATTTTCTTTACATAGGTATGGTATTTTATTCTACAATATCTCGACACAATTGAGGCACGCGGTCTGGATTTAGTAGAGTGCCTTACCTTCCTGTTTCAATTAAATTTTTCTACTCTCGGTAAAGATTATAGTACGGAAGGTATGTCCGAGGGACTCTTGACATTCTTACAGCATTTAAGAGAATTTGGACTTGTATATCAACGAAAACGCAAGGCAGGGAGGTAAGTAGATAAAATATAATGCGTGTTATTTGCCAGATCACGAGTTACTGATATTTCTGTTAATTTGTGTTGCAAGGTTTTATCCAACTCGATTAGCGTTAAATATTGCTACTGGTGAAAATAAACCTCTGATCAGAGATACAGATAAGGAAGGATATATAGTTGTAGAAACAAATTATCGAGTTTATGCTTATACAAACTCTAATTTGCAAGTTGCATTGCTTGGACTTTTCTGTGAAATGTTGTATAGGTAAGAGCAACATATACAAGAGATGTACAAGATATATTTAAAAAATTAAAACAATTATACTATTTTCTGTCTAGATTTCCAAATTTAGTTGTATCAATATTAACAAGAGATTCCGTAAGACAAGCATTAAAGAGTGGAATAACTGCTTCTCAAATAATAGGGTATGTGATGCTAATCTTAAATAGCTAAGTAAAAAGTTTTATGTGTACTACATATTGTTTTATATCAACAGCTATCTGCAGCAACATGCGCATAGTAAAATGATAGAAGCGGGACCACCTATATTACCACCAACTATTGTAGACCAAATTAAACTGTGGGAAAATGAAAGGAATAGATTTTTATTCAGCGAAGGAGTTCTATACAGTCAATTTCTTTCGCAAACTGACTTCGAGGTTCTTAGAGATCACGCAGTCTCAACCGGAGTATTAATTTGGCAAAGTGAAAGGTAATTGTTATTTTAAAACACAAGTATTTACAAAATATTATATTAAATATGATTTACGTTGTCGAAAAATTTATTGTAACAAGTGCTGCAATTAATGACAAAATGTATTTATATTTTACAGGAAGAGGACCATGGTGGTTACCAAAGCTGGCCACGATGATGTGAAAAAATTTTGGAAACGATACTCAAAATGTTCGAGTTAATATTCGATTAACAGAATTTAGTTGCAAGTATTCTAAGTATGTTTTTGTTTTTTTTTTGTATAATTAATGTTAAAAAATATTGTTCCAAGAAAGTGCCTAGAAAAACTGGGAAAGCATTCTTGACATAAACTGAAGAAATATTTTCTTTTTAATCAATGCCAAAGCTCTCTCAAGTCGGACTAGGTTTTAATAACAAGTAATATTGAATTAATGAATAAGTTTTTAGATATTTAATATATTGTCTGTTTTATTCCTACTCTAATTATAAAATTTATATATCATGAGGAAAGAACAATTTGAAACTCATCAATTAAATTTATCGTACTAAAATCTGTTGCAATTTCTTTCATAATAAATTTCATATCGGTATACAGCTGTCCCAATGTCTTTTAAATATGATATTTCTAAAATTATAGAAATTTAATAAATTCATTTATTAATAAATAACTTTAATAGATTTAAATCTCGATATAATGTGTTGTGATGTAATACTGTGGTCCAAATAACATATTTATAATTTAAATCAACAGTTAAGATTTTACAAAGAACAAAAATAGCTAAGTAGACAAAAATACAAATTGATAATTAAATATTTATGTGTTAAATGTTTAATTATCTGTGATTAACTTATTAAATATAATCATTTTTTAATTTTCTTATATAGACAGAACTATTTATTTTATTAATATATGTATAGAAAAAAGTCTAAGAGCAAAAAAAATTTAAGCAATTCCATCGCTTGAATTATAATTTTCGGTTAAGTCAATCGAAATTTAATTAAAAAGTAGACTCGTACCTCAGAGCTTCGGAAGGCTTTTTTTTAATGCATTTAAAATCGATTTGATATCTCATTATTGTCTTAATATTTATATATTGAGAAATATTAGAAATCCGTAAATAACTTTTAAAAATCAGGAGTCGGGTATTTGATAAAATTTGATATGATTCTATGTAAAAAATGTATTGTGTTTAATATATTTTTTTTTAACTGAAAGTCTCTCTGTTTTCCTAGTCAATTAAAACGAAGATGATATTAATTTCAAAAATTGACACATCACGCAATAAATTGCAGTATAGAATCTTGGTTACGTCACACAAGACATTTACAAAAAAAAAATCGAATTCATATATCTTACCTTATAATAACTACGCTTCTTTCTTACTGCAGATTCTTTGCTGTAATATATGTATCTTTTTCTCGGATCATATGTATATATTTTTTTTGGAAAGTAGGCATTTGAATTATCTTCTCTTTCGATGAAAATTTTTTGTTTTGTTCTTATCTTCAACGAAATCTGTTCAGCCTCAATGAGTGACACGCACCGGTTATGAGCCATTACTGTTAGATCATTGCAGACACGAAGAATGAATCGTAACACAATACATTCGGGATGAAACCCTCGAAAGTTGAAGATAAATTATTTATCGGTCATTTTTGCGACGGCACGTGTCCCCTCATGTTACACGAACATTCATGGACGCTATAATTTATTTGACTTGTAATTTTACTCGTACGATTGGTCGGCTTTTCTGCTACGCTTAAATCACACTTATCGCATACATCACTCACATAAAAAATCATACGGTATCAATAAAGAAATGACGAAAAAATATACTCTTGACACGAGGCGAGTCTCGGGAGAGTCACGTGGACGTGTGTCACCGACGGCGATTGACGTTTCACAAAGTATAATTTCTTCTTTTTCTTCGCTCCGACAATGACGAGATAAAGGAGCAGGGAACGATTTCCTACCGACAACCTATTATTTTTCACAGACAATGTTAGCATAGTAATCGTTCTTGTCGGATACATGCAATATAGTATCTCTCTATAGGAGATATAGGAGACTGTCCGAAAAATATCAGCTGAAGAATCTCTTGAGGGTGAAACGATGCAAAACCAAGGGTAGATGCAGTCGGCTGTGAAATATTATTACAATATTAACAGGATCCTCATGTCGAAACTCGGCATGTGGCCGACGCAACATATATTTTTCAAGATATTTTTTCCGACCTTAGTATCAACTCTTATTGTCAGCATCGGTTTTCTCGAGGTAAATTTTTACCTTTTTTAATATATAATATGTGTCAGGACAAAAACTCACGTTGTGTGAAAATAAAATTTGCGAAAGAGAAAGATAAATATGCCCGTGATTGGCACACACACATACGTATGAATTATCTTACAACAGACGTAATCGGAGGAGCATAAATTTCGCAAAGTCACTTTTCAAAATTTTTTGATAAGGTGCCAAATATTCATATCCAGCGCAGAAAAAAAACAATTTAAATATATAAGTACATGTGTTAGGGCCTAAATCGAATGGCTGACTTATCATGTTTTATAATTTAAGTCTTTGTCTTAAAGCAACGCATAGTACTGTTTTATGTCTTAAAACATGATAAATCAACCATTTTGCTTAGGCTCTTACACATATTTAAAACAATCATCGTGATTTTACATAATTAAATTATGCATTTAATCCAATTGTGCTACAAGTAATCGAATCATTATTATTTTTCGACGTGATGCATATACATATATGTATATTTTTAAAAATTCAAAAATTATAATTAAATATTATAAATATGAAGAATTATTAAATAAAACTTTAAATTATAAATAACTTTTAAAAATATCTTAAAAATAACTTTTTGGTAATTTTTTAAATTTCCTATGACTATAAAAGACTATTAAATCTTCACAACTTTGTGTCGAGTAAATAGTTAACTAATCTCATGTGTAACGATACAGAGTGTTTAATTAAAGTTTAATTTCCAATGAATCTAACTGTTTATAACTGCAAATCTATTTGTGATATTTTTTTTTTTAAAGACATTTTAAAATATAAACAAAATGAAACAGCCTAATACATATATCTTATATTTAGGGAAGTTATCGAAGATAAAAAATTATATTGTCTCGCGTTTAAAATTATTCCTGTCGACAATTAATACACATCGACTATTTTATATTGCTCTTGACGCAGGTAGGTGGGGAACGTTAGAGGTGCGCACAGGTGTTCGCAATTATTATTGCCGATTTTCAGTTAGTAAGACTGTTAGAAATATGGAGGCGGCTGACCGATGACTGTGAGTCCTTCATCATGGTTCTGTTTGCGATCGGCGCGCATATCAAAATGCTCCTCATAGTTCTCAAGAACAAAAACGTAAGCCTTCACTTGAGCGGTGATCTTTCGCTTCGGCTCTTAGAAAAAAAAAGTCGCAAGATGCAGCTTGTATGTACATACATACATACACCTTTCGTTTCGTTCATTGTTTCTCAGATAGAACAAATGCTGACGCTCATCGAGTATCATTGGAGTGTTTTTACACATTCTCTGGAAATACAAATTATGCATGAGTACGCTATTATAGGAAGGAAAATAACGATAAGTTACGCCGGTAATAATAAGCTAAATCACTCGCGTTTTACCGTTTGAACTTTTCGCCTAACACATTATAGGCATACACTTTTACGCGTGAATTGAACAACCTGAATAGGAAACTTTGGAATAAATGCACAATTATTGCTTCTTTCTATTCACAATATTTCGCAATAATTGTTATAAAATGATTCTGCAAGTTGAAAATATTGAGAAAATTATGAAAGAAAATTACTTAAAAAATAAAAATTATTTACTTTTACTTGAATAATAATTATATATATATAATTGAATATAATTATGTGGTTTTTACAATAATTATAAAATTAATTTCTGAAATGTATTCAGTAATAATTGTGCTAAGATGATTCGCTCTAATATTACAATTATATAAGGATTTATTTTAAGCATCAATTTTTTAAAGACTGCTATATGTTACAATAATTAAATTTGATTGATTTTTAAAATTAGGTTTAGACTTACTACAATATATTGCACATATCTTAAAATTAAAATGATGCTAAAATTTTTTGGCATTCCTATCTGGGATCCGATCTAAATAATGCGATTTGATCGTTTATTCGTCGATGCGTTTCTTACATTGTAACAATAACGTGAGTTGCAGCGATCATTTATTCGTTGATGATCCTTTATCTGCTGATTCCGCTAGCACCGCAATTAATGGATTTTATTATACCTCTCAATGAATCGCGCCCTTACAAGTACCTGTTCGATATCGACTACAGCTTCGACAGAGAGGAGTATTACTATTCTGTGTTACTCCACTCGTACGTGACGATTGTGGGTGCTGTAACCGTCATGGTAATATCCGACACGAGCTACATGTCGCTCGCGCAACATGCGTGCGGTCTCTTCGCCGCTATTGGGTATCTATATTTTTCATTTTCTCATATTAAACTTTAATTTAATGTGAAGGAATTTTGTTTTCTTCTCGCTTAAATATTCGGCCATACTGTGCATAAACATTTGATCGTGTCCCAAAGGTACCGATTGGAAAATTTGACCTTGGAGATGAATACAAAGAAAGGCCGTTGCGTTGAGGACAAGTGCAAGTTGACAAATGACGATGACAGGATCTATCGCGAACTGATAGTTCTCCTGCGGAAACATCAGCTGAGCCTTGAGTGAGTTTTGAATTAAAGTATCACAGGATATATACTGCAGGATGCATACTACTGATATATATGTCGCACTTGATGCATTTTACTGGCATTATACCTTTCAGATATTTCGATTTATTGGAGTCTTTATTCACACTGTATTCGTTTTTCATGATCTTTCTTCACGTCATCATTATGAGTCTTCTCGGAATTCAAGTGAGCGCGCGATGGCTTGAAAACATTGTCGATCGGAAATCGTTTTGTAATTTTCTTCAATCAGTCTAGAATTTAACTGTCTTGCAGATTATTACCTTCTTGGAACATAAAGAGGAGTTGGTCAGATACGTAGCAATAGTAATAGGTGGTTTCATGCATCTTCTCGTTTTGAGTTACCCCGGTCAAGAAATAATGGATCACAGCGGTGATATATTTAATAAAGCGTAAATATGTCATACTGAATTTATTCACGCGTAGTACAATAGAAGGAAAAAATGTAGTAGTAATAAAATGTAGTAGATACATTTTTTTGGAAGAGATCTAAAATTTCTTCGTTTTTTCATCTCGCAAAAGACTTTTTTATTTATAATACTTAATTTGTATAATTTTCTAAACCATGGATTACTACCATTGGGTCTGATGCCTCGGATCTCGAGAGCTTTCTGAAACATTATAATTAAATATTTTTTCGTTAATTACTTTTCGATTTATAAAATTTGAAAGTAGGATGCGGAGACACTTGCGCAGGAAGAGCGCGCGCGCGCGCACGCAAGTCGATGGAATATCACCGCTTCCTAACTTTCAAACTTTATAACTCAAAAAATACTTAATACTTAATTGTAGTGTTTTGGAAAGATCTCGAGATAAGCTACAAGAATATGCAATGAAAAATAAAAGATTCCATTTAAAAAATAAAAGATGACCTTCACATGACCTTCAAGCAACTATTCAAGATCAAACCAATAGCACCACTTTAGATCCCCCATAAAACCAAATTTTGTCTGATACAATTTTTTTAACGTATTCATGAAATATTGAGGTCATTTAAAATGGATCACTTTGTTTTTTTTTCCTGTATAATCTCTGTCAGTATCTATGGAAAAAAAATAATTTTGTGAACTAGTTACAAAAATAACTTTTGCATTGTTTCTGTTTACACGGCACAAAAGAATGTGCATTGCTCTAATTGTAAGAATTAAAAAATTTAAATTTATTCTACCATCACCTCTTGGTGGAATAAGGTAATCTACCGAGAGTATCTTCCCACTAACATTCTTTTTATAGAAAAGTAAAATTACGATTTGTTTATATTCTATATGCATACGCTAATATACATAGATAATTATATTAATTCAATATAAATATGCATAGGTAATTTTTTCTCATTTTCTCAAACTTAACTTTTTATTTTAAAAAAATAATATTTAAATTGTTCTTTTAATTATATTTTAATTTAAATTATTATGTTAAATTTTTTAATTTGAAATTAAATTTAATATAATTATACTATACAGGATGTCCCATTGTAAATAACGATCTCAAATATCTCTTAAGGGGTTAGGCCCCTCTAGAGCAAAAAAAAATATTTCGAAATTTTTCGGAATTTTTTTTAACGCAATAAAGAGATCAATCGAAATTCTGTAAAATGGATTTTATTATACTACTAATG
>VBVR01005761.1:0-11396 GCA_011638315.1 Tetramorium parvispinum
CAATAAAAGATGTTTAAATACTTACATTTCTGTCTACAAATTTACAAAAATTAGAATTTTGTAATATTTCCAGGCACCAACTTAGTATACGCTCTCACCACACTAGTGTCAAATTCGCACCTCCACGAGTTTCAGCGCTTCTTGCTCGGCAGGTTCGAAACGAATGAAGCTGCCCTTTTGTGTAGAAATCCCTTAGGACATTGACATACTTGTCATAGAGGGGAGAGACTGTTAGGGTACGCATCAAAAGATACAGAAGGAAGAAATTTTTGGTGGTGCGAATTCGCACTAGTGTGGTGTCTACGGGTTAATCTCTATAAATGTTATTATGTGATGCTGTAAGGGCTAAGATTTGACAGAGACTGTTAGAAGCTACATGTGTTTTGGACGATGAACGATTGTCCTTTATCTCGCACAACCGAGCATCGGTTCCCGGGAATTATGGATAGATCAGTGCAGAAGGTCGTACTGGTGTTAATCCAAGGATACGGATCCGCGTATCGTAAATTTTTTTTTCCTGCTTGGATTTTTGTTACGCCAATTGTGTCGGGCTCGCATTTCTTCGAGATCAACAACGTTTCTCTCATTCTCTTCACCTTCAACATCGGTCAGCGGGACTGTGATCTTCGGTATTTTCCATGGAATCAGACAAACGTCCTCTTTCATCGGTTCTGCCTCCTTTTCTACTAGCATCACTATATCTTGCTCTTGGCAAGTTCGATTTTCAGATAAAACCTTAGAGTCGGTATGGCGAAGCGGAGCTGTGATCTTCGGTATTTTCCATGGAATCAGACAAACGTCCTCTTTCATCGGTTCTGCCTCCTATTCTACCAGCATCGTTATATCTTGCTCTTGGCAAGATTTTCAGATAAAACATTGGAGTCGGTATGGCGATCGCGTTCATCTTCACCAATCGAATCACAAAACGAGTTAATTTCCGTATCAGCCATCGCTATCTTTAGCTTTCCTGGTAGTGACAAGATGTGTCTCGCGACACATTTGTCCACGCGTAATGATAAGGAGATATTCTTGAATGTACGATGTTTCAGATCATTGAATTCGGATTCGACTGCTGCCGGCGTTGATCCGTATCGAAATACACCGCGCATAATTTCAGTAAAAAGAGGAAAATACATGAGCAATGCTTTCAACTTTTTAGCGAATTTAGGGCAGTAATATCCGTTTATCTCGATGGTACTCTTTTCAGCCTCGATCCGTTCGAGAATGTCTCCGTGCAGCGTTTCTACCCATTGATAAAGGTTCGAGTTCACCATATAATTTCCATCCATCTCGGGATGCGGAATTTCTTCTGTTCCCTCAGCGTCGTGTATGTCGTTTTCCACTTCGACTAATGACGATCCTCGGATCTCCTCTGCAAGAAAATTCCGCGATTGTTCCACGTGTCCACCGGGTTGCCCGTTATGATTCAGAGCTAGCATCAGAATTGCTTTCGCTATTTTCGTAAAGTTCTCCAAGGTTTCCTGCTTTCGCAATATTGCCACTGCCCTCAAATAAAACTTCCGTACTTGAGGATGTTTGTCACTGAAGCACTTCCATCTCGCGAGCATATTTGAGAAGTGACAAACATCAAGCCATATGAGGCATGGAGGTACTCTGTTCGTATCAGCGTTGTTTGTCAAAAGATCAAAGCAAATCATTAAGTACTGTTTCAGGCTGAGTACTTGACCGAATGTCTGAGCTATTGCTCCGAGAAGCGCCTTATCAAAATCAGTAACGCATTCTTTGGACACACGAATCACGGATCGTTTTGCATGGACAGTCTTCAAAAACACTCGTAGCCACATCAGAATGTCATCAGTGCTCTGCGCAGAAGACAATATTTGGACGATAGTTGCAGTCTTATTACCTACTTGCGTCACGATTTGATATAAGTATATGTGCGGGCACAGGTCTCCATTTGGCAGTTTCAACTTTTCACCAAAGATCCTGTACCGTCAATATACACAGTATTATAGTAGTGATCGTACACTGCTTCCTGTTCCTTAGACCAGTCAATTACTATCAGAAGATTAAGGCCGATTCTTTTTATCGCGCCGTTATATTTTTCGTTGTACATCATTAGATGGAGGCTTTCAAATATATTATCAGATTGGATATTTAGGAGTTTATCCTGTCGCTCTTGCTTTGCTTTGCGGAGTATCCTACCGCTGTACAGATGAGGTGGTTCCTTATCGCCTAAATGTATCAGCAACCTGTCTGCTTCTGCACGGTACCATTGGCAAGGCAGTGTGTTGCCTTCAACCAACTGTTTGGCGATAGCGATCCTCTGTTTTGCCTCTGAGCTGCCGTTTTTTAACGTGCTTCACGACTGAATCAAAACCCTGAATAGTGCATTTCATAAGTATGTTTGCGTTCGGTTGGGGTTTGTTCGCAATACGCCTTAGAAATTCACGCTCACATTCAGAACATTTTCCCGTGATTGTTGCAAAAATACCGGTCTCCGAAATTTTCGCGTTGCGGAAAGAAATAGCACATGGCATTTCAGTTTCCGCCCATATCTTTTCGTACAGTATGCTAGTCCACGAGTGTCTTTTCAAGCAATACAGATTGCGTTTTCTTCCATCCTGGAACTCGTATGTTACCGACTCAGGTTGAATTTTCGGCCACAATTCAGTGACATCAATGATAAATTCAATAACACCAACTATGCTATCATTTGCCGATGAGTCGAGCGTTTTCGAGTTCATGGACATGTCTGCATTGATGATACTAAGGGCCGCCATCAATCGGTTGTAAATATTGTACCTACGACTGAGAATTATAGTGTAAATATTTTTTAGCGTCATGGTCGGGTATTCGGCTATCAATGCTTTTGACAAATTTTTAAAAATTGCCGAACTCGGTGGAAGGACTTTGCCATTTCCATCCACAACATCAGCACCGTTAGGCGGTTCCAGTAATTGCCACAGTTTCGATATATTAGGCTTTACATTTCGTTTACAATTCGAAGATTCCAGTCGCAGAAAACTTAGATTAGATGGTTAACAGAAGACAGCTTTAAAAAGTTGACAGATTTAGGCAAAAAAAATATCAAATAGTAAATACGTATTGTTGCGTGCGCGTACCTGTTTCGCGCCTTCTCAGCCACTAGCTGATATCGACCCGCGTAAAGCGATCTGTTCCATCTCGAGCGATTCAAAATCGGTACGCGCGCGCTACTCGGCTCGTGGACGCAGCCCGGGAGCGTGGCACTGCCGCGAGCGAGACAGACTATGCCTGCGCGGCGATAGTGGGAGAGCGAGCACGGCCGAATCTTCGCTGCATGCGTGCACGGGACAGACCGAATTACGTCACGCGGCAATAGCTCGATTTTCGGTAGTGCGTTTGAGCGGCTACATACCCAATGCACTGAATTGAATTCACGTGCATTGACATTTACTTTGCGTTATAATCATCAGTCGCGTTCTTATTAAGATTCATTGTCAAACGGTACGGCGGAACAATCTTTTTTGATGTTACTCTATTCTCGAATTTCATCTTTATACGTGAACTCGATATATTACAAGCGACTTAATTTGACGGGATTATAAATACGGTCTTGTGTGAAGATTCACCGTTCATTTATTAATGCGATATATATTTTCTTCTGCATACGATACTCGCTCATCTATTTATGCGGTGTCCAACTATTTACTTTTGCAATAACCACTGATTTTCTTATATCATGCTTATTCTCTGTCTTTGCGATATATGGATATTGCGGTGTTTTATATGCTATCATTTATATGTGTGATGCTTGAATTTTGTTTGACTGTGTTTTGAACTGTGTTTTACATGCAATTATTCATACGCGATATTTGAACAGTTATAGGTTATACATGCAATTTTTCATTTATGTGTAACTGACATATTCAAATGTGCGATATTATTCGCATTTATTCTTATAATAATCTGATTATTTCAACATATTTTTGTATATGAGTCTCTGATTGTAACAAACGACACAGCGCTGGCCGTACCGGCGTGACTTCTTCGTTGCGATTTCATGATGATCTCTGGCGAATGAGGATTTTCTTTTATTGTTTACTTTATGTATCAAGTAACATTAACGTCTTTTTCTTTGTAAATATATTCCGATACTTCCTATTGAGATATATCCTTTTCAGCCATCATTTCTATTTAATTTGTAATTTGCGAATTATATACGAAACCTGAGTTTCGTCTGTAATAACGTCTTAATGACGTCAAAAGACGTCACCTTGTTTACTGGTAACAGTCGCGCACAAGAGTAAAGTGCCCTTAATATCGCTGTGCTGAGAAAAACGACAGTTATGCTGACTTGTGCTCGGCTAGCACTCAGATACGCGATATCAGCTTCATCGATTCATTAGAAGCTCGAATTATGGACATATAATCGTTGCCCGACGGTTCACGTTCAAGAGTAAAGTACCCTAGATATCGTTGTGCTGGCGAAACCGAATGTTGTGGTGACTTGTGCTCGGCTAGCACAACTCAGATATGCGATATCAGCTTCATCGATTCATTAGAAGCTCGAATTATGGACATAGAATCGTTGCGCGAAGGGCCACGTTCAAGAGTAAAGTACCCTAGATATCGTTGTGCTGGCGAAACCGAATATTGTGCTGACTTGTGCTAAGCTAGACACACAACGCAGATATGCAATATTGTCTTCGGATAGTTACAAAGCCGAATTATGAAAAATCTGCGCAGTGCCAGCGGCGCTGCGACTATTTTTTTAATTGCGATTTTCTAATAAATTAATAGCGTTATCGAACTAGGATTTGTGGCACAAGCTAGCACAACCCTAGCACAATCTAATACAACTTTGAATTTTTTTGTTTTTCAAAATGGCGGTGCTGTAACTATTTTTTTAATTATGATTTTCTAATAAACTAATTGCGTTATTGAATTACAGTTTACGGCACAAGTTAGCACAACCCTTTTTTTGCGCAAGAGGTTCAGAATCTTCGAAAGACGCCCGCCGAACTGGTCTCGGGGGTGTGGGGGATTCAGCAGCGATGAAACCCGGACGTCGAAATGTCCAGACATCAGCGCATACCGCCTACCGGTGGCGCCCGGAGACACCACCCCTGCTTTTGGACAGGCCCTAAAAACTTCCTCTTGAGGCTTATTGCCCAACATTAACCTATATGGGGAAGGACCCGAATCACCCCGCGGGCTTACTTGGGCTACCCTCCCCGGTACGTGGGTCCCTGGAGGAGGGACCCCCTGCGCTTCCCGGCGCCTACTATTTTTTTGGTGGGCCGGGCCCGCCAAAGGCGAACCCAGCGGCGAACCGCCAAGGTTGGGAGAGGCCGGTCAGTCCCATCCACCGCGATTCGGCCTTTACGGGGCCGCCCTTCGCCCCGGTAGTCCCCCTAGAGAGAGATCGACCATCAGAGCTCGGGGCAGCCCCGAAGGCCGCCTGCCATACATGCACTCACGCACGCACACTCACTCGCACACGCACACACACACTCCACACACACGCAAACACTCGCACGCTCACATTCACATTCACACTCGCTTCTCGCGAGAGGGAGAAGTCCGTGCCCCTTGAGGGGGGAGGGCGGGCTGAGCACCGCGCTCGACACATCCAGGCCCCTCCCAGGTTGTGCGAAACCGGTCATCCGCTGTCCGCACACAGCGGACAATTGGGGCCGGCCCCGCAATCTGCCGCCTTATGTCCGGGTTTACCGCAGCGGTAACAGCGGTCCCCCCTGTCCGCAAAAATGTTTGGTAGTGTCGTCTAATTGACGACAGTGCCTACCAGTACATGTATATACCGTCCTTGTCTAAGGGAGTGCTAAACGTCTCTCCTTTCATACAACACACCCTAGCACAATCTAGCACAACTGTTTTTTTTTCATTCTGACAAAATAGCGGTGTTGGGCCCCAAAAAACGATTTTTTTCAATTTTCGCTTTATTCTTTGAGAGGTGCTAACTTCATAAACATGAAGCCTCCGCCTTTCGCTATCGATAGTATTCTCTCCTTCCTCGATTTTCTTCCTCTCTTCATACCCAAACCCAATTTTGTATTTGCTCTTATAGCGGAGGTCGCGGTGACCCTTTCGCCGAGAGTCGAGTCTCTCAACGCGATACGTTCGTGTGCCTTTTCGGCGAGTATTTGATCGGCCACATGTCGGCGAGTATTCGATCGGCAATGTCGTAGCTTGCGAATACGCGATGTCGTGTTCGCCGCATCCAACGGATTGATACCTCGATCACCACGCGCTACTCGCTTCGCGAGACGAATACCGGGTTCGCAAAATTGATAGCCGGATATATGTAGTTCGAAGGGAAGCGCATCTATAGCGCGATTAAACAGACCGACACTGCTCACACTTTCGCATGACATTCGGTGCAATCTCTGACGAACGGTGGCGGACCGTCGATATGAATTCGTTACCACGGATTGTAGTGTTTCAGACACGCGCGGTACCTCCGCACCTCGGGATCCGTTTGCAAATGATCGAGCATACCTGTTCCATAATAGTTCGATATAATTACCAAAGTCGCGCAGAAGAACGTTTCTCGGTACGAATTGCAACTGCTCCGTGGACAGAGCGAAAATGTCGTGTTCATTCGTCAGTGGAGGAAACATTTTCAATCACTGCCAGAAACGATCCGTCATTCGGGGTATAAATAGTTCGATTTTGTGCAGCGCACGCGCATAACAGTTATGCGATTCGTACGACAACCGCAAATCATAGGAATATTGAATCTCGATCGTAGAGCGCGACTGATATCAGGTTTAACGGTCGAAGACACGGCGCATTACTGCCGAGTACGATACGTTGCATCATATGCAATCCGTCCAACTGCGGTAAGACAAATGTTCTGATAAGTCTGCTGGAAAGCCCGCATGGTCTCCGTTTCGAGAATGTATATGTATACTCGAAATCTCTGCATCAACCAAAATATCGATATCTCGAAGAATTGCTCGGATCGATCGACGAAATTGGTTACTACGCTTTTTCGAACAATTGCGAGGTCGTATCACCCCGCGAGGCGTCTCCCGATTCCATATTCATGTTCGACGACATAGCCTGTGACAAACAGGACACGATCAGGGAGTACTTCGCAACTGGTCGACACTCGAACGTCGATTGTTTCTACCTGTGTCAAACGTATGCTCAACGTCAAAAATACCGAAGCATCTGATATGCAACATTACGAACCTATTGATTCTGTTCAAACAGAATAATACCAATTTGAAATACGTGTACAACGATCACGTGAACACCGACATACGAGGATTTTTCGCATTGTGTCGCGAATGTTGGCGACGCAAATACAGTGTTTTGCAGTGATAGACGAGGACAGCGGAGTGCGAAATGGTAGATACAGACGAGGATTTAACGACTTCGCGGTACTGTAGAACGATCAGTAATTCTTGATCGTTCTGTGCGGATCGACGTAGACAATGAGGAGTGCCAACAAACGGGAGTGCGAAAATCGTGAGATCGCCAAGATACGAGCGTCGATTGTCAAGAAATACAGAGCTTTGAAGACCGGAAAGATGGAGGATGAGCTCGTTCTGGAGAAAACGTTCAAACCGATCGTCGAACCGTTGAAACGAATCATCGAGAACACAGGACGGGACGCGAGCGGAGAAACGTCGAGACATGACGATAACGAGAAAGAGACGAAGAGAAACGTCACTGCCGTCGGTACGAGGAACCGAAAATACAACGACAACGACAAGGCGAACAATGAAAAAAAATTTAGACGAAAATTCACAGTGAAAGCTAAAAAGAGAAAATGGTTGAACGCAACGTCGAATTCTACACCAATAGATTCGCCCGCAATCGGGTCGACGGAAACGCGGAGGTTATCTCCACTTGTGCGGGAGGAAGAGGAGGGGGAGGTTTTCAAGGATGCGCCGTCACCGTTGCTCGACACATCCGTCGGACAGATTGTGCAAACGTCTCGCGATACCTTGAACAACAGTTGACTGGGACCGTTAGGACAGAGATACATGAGCGCGCTTCTCAGCGGTAGCAGAGACACGGAGATCGATCATGTTTACGGTGTGTATTTCAGTGACAGCGGCACAATGCTCGGCGACAAACGATTCGACGTAGACTCGGACGACTCTACGATTATCGGTGGAACGAGATACGTGGACACACCTGGGCTGTACGAATTGATTTTCAAACGAATTTTCGACGATGCCGTTTACACCGAGAAGAACAAAGACAGATATAGAAGCATACTGTTGACGAATATCGCTCACAGACGAGGTCGCAGCGCGGACACGCTGATAATAGGCAACAAAAGGTACAAGTACAAATACATCATAGCTCCGCTTGTATTAGGAGAGAAAAAAAGGCGCGGGCGTGCCGTCGAACATGAGATTGACTAAGAACGCGATAGATTACGTTCACTGGGACAATCCCAACGAGTTGGTGGATCGTCTTCGATTACCCGACGCCTCTCAACAAGCGGGCAACAACTCGCACGACAACGAAATTCTATCGATAATCAAGGAACTCCGCGAGGCCGGATTCATCGTAATTTGAGTCGACGCGTCGATCACGGCGGTAGTGTGAATCTAACGGAGGTGGTGGCATGATGTCCGTAAATAAGTCTGGAACGTCTCTCGAGGGAAGGAAACGTGTCATTGGTAATATCAGATCGAGAATCTACTCCTTGAGAAGATATTTAAATGGCAGAGCGCTCTGTTTGGATACGGATTTTCACGACGCGCGAGATCACAGAATACGACGAGTTGCCGCACCGGAGATCGACACCGACGTGACGAACAGAGGCTACGTTGAAAGTACGATTCGAGAGTTGAGAGACGAGATCGAAACGATGAACAAGAATCATATTGTAATTCTGCGATTTGACGGAGTTTCTCAAGAACGTGAATGAATCTTTGACATCGTTGAAAAACACCACGGAAGAATTATTCACGGATCTGAGATAACTGTCGACGAAAGCAGCGACGAACGACAAAAGAATATCCAAATCGTTGTCGAACAACAACGAAAAATTGAACGAACTGTCGAGAAATCAACCTTATTATCGACCAGCGATAAAAGATTGTCCAAATCGTTGTCGAACAACGACAAAAAATTGAACGCACTGACAATGGCGCAGAAAGATTTGTCGAGGAAGATGGACGAGATCTCGAGGAAGGTAGCGACGAACGACGAGAAAGTGTCCAAAAACGTTGGCGAATCACGAGGAAAATTTTAAAAGTTAATGAGCAAATTGAAATTCATTGAAAAATCGAATATTCGTAAATCGTGAATTGAGAGTAATCAAAGATATTGTTTTGAAATTTCACAGAAGGCTCGAGAAAACAATATCCCAACTGCCTGTTTTTTTTTGTGGGAAGAGAAATATACAAAGACAGACCGACCCGAACGATGCTGAGATAAATACCGTGGACGACACCGAGAGGAATATCAATGAGGAGGACGATTACGAGGAATTCGATGAGGGTGTCGCACGACGAAATCGTGAAATGGCTGGAGCAGAATAGAAACGTATGAGTCCCCGGCGAACGATGAGCGTCGAGAGGCGTAGACTCGTGGAACTGCACGCCCCGGCGCGGAGAAACTTCCCGCGTCGCCGTGGTACGCGGATATGACGATCTGTGGCAGGCGGACGTGGTCGAGATGCGTCCGTACGTGCGATACAACAAAGGTCACAACTACGTGTTGATAGTGATCGACGTGCTGAGCAAGTACGCGTGGGTAGTCCCTCTCAAGAGCAAAGGTGGAAACGAGGTGGCCGCGGCTCTGTCCAGAATATTCCGTGAACGCATAATGTCCAAAAAACCTGCAGATGGCCAAAGAATTCTACAACACCCATATACAAGAGGAGCCGCAATATAAATCATTATTTGACATCTTCGGCGATGAAGGCGTCCGTGGTAGAGAGATTCAACCGCACTCTGAAGAACAACATGTGGAAGCTCTTCACGTTCAACAGAACGTACAAATGGATCGATTCGCTGTCGAGGCTACTGTCGGATTACAACCATCGCAGACAACGAACGATCGGGATTTGACTGGTAGACGTGACGTCCGACGTCACCGAGACTTCTATACATGGTGTAAAGTCATTCGAAGATCGCGGCTCCGCCGAGATTCAGGATCGACGATCCGGTACGCGTGAGCAAATTCAAAACGATATTCGATTAGGGCTACACACCCAACTGGACCACGGAAATTCCGTATAGCGGCAATACAGCAGACCGATCTTGTGACGAATCGACTGACGGATTCTCACGAGGAACCCAGAACCGGAGGATTCTACGAACACGAGCCTCCAATCCCGACGTCTACCTCGTGGAAAAGGTACTGCGAAAACAGAGCGACAGGGCGTATGTGAAATGGCTGGGAATGGACAATTCGCACAACTCTTGGATAAATGAAAAAGACATATTGCAAAATAATGTACATATATTTTTCACTCCAAATACATATACAGAGACAACTCATAAGTAAATAGACACCTTGATTTTTGAACATTATCGGTTATTTAATGGTAGTCAATTAATACAAATGCAAATAATATACATTAAAACTTAGTTGTCCGCTTCCTTTCTTCAAAGTTTTAACTCGGTCGGGCATGGAATCAATGAGATCTGCTATCTTGACCTGTGGAATATTGGCCCACTCGGCAAGCAACCTCTCTAATAATTCTGCACGAGAAGCAGGTTTTCGGGAACGTCGTCTTATTGCACGATCAAATATGACCCAAACGTGTTCTATGGGGTTCATGTCAGGTGACTGACTGACCCATGGAAGCTTTTGGAAGCTTTTCTTGCCAACCAATTTTGAGTCTTCTTCGCAGTGTGGCAAGGAGCACCATCTTCCATAAACAGAGAGGATGTTTTGTTCAGCAACCCATCTAAGAATATTGGAAGAAAACCCTTCTCTAATATTTCGATGTATTTTTCGCTGTTAAGGGGATGCTAAAGTGACGGTCAAACTTGATCGGGGTCGGTATCGTAGAATACGGAATAAAAATGTCAAAATCTCGACATTTTTAATTCCGTTTCCTACATTATCGATCCTAGCTCAAGCAAAACACGCATACATTGCAAGCATGTACGTGAGCGCTCACCGCCTCGGTTGTTTACGAAACGAGAAGGAAAGATATATGATCTTTCGTCCTTTTTCCTCTCATTGTTGCCAAGATTCTCGATGTTGTCAAGCTTCTCGATTATCCGAGACAGTTAGAACGTCCGAATTTTCTTTTACCAGGCACTGCAGGGCCACGCATACAAATTGTGGGCCCCTCACCCTGATAATATTTGAATAAACACTAAAGTCGCATATGATTTTAACATATATAATAACATAACGACTTTGTTATTATTAAACGTCTTTATTATATATTAAAAAAGGAATATATTCCATAATTTGTACTAGACTTTGATGTCTAGTAC
>VBVR01005762.1:0-11395 GCA_011638315.1 Tetramorium parvispinum
GAAGGGGGACGGTAAGGGGGGGAGGCTCGAAGGGGGACGTATATACCGAGGCGGTACACGGGCGGCTTATCGGGCATACATCCTCGCTCGCAGATTAGCATAATGTCTGCTGCAATGCGTAGGTACTCCCTTCCCGCTATTCCTCCCCTCACTTCTCTCCTTCTCTCTCCATCTGTTGCCCTCTTGCTCGCTCTCTTCTGCCTTTTCCACTGTTCCCCGCCCCCCGTGTTCCCTCTCGCGCCTATAGTTCTCCTCTCCAGCGCGGCGAGAGGGACTCCGGTATCCCGAGAGAAGAAGCAGCATCCTCATCACCATTGAGCGCGACTATCGGCCACGCAGCCTCGTTCCATCAGCCGCGGATACCCGCGGCGATAAGCGCGCGCGCACGCGGATGATAAAATAATAGTAATAACAGCGGCGATAATTACGACGATAATCGTCGTTACGTCGCGGTCAGAGTACCATAGGCATGTTACGTTATGACAAAAATGTCATAACGTAACGCAAAAACATTCCCCGTTCGACCTTAAAGAAACGGAAAACGGCCCTTGATAACCATCGTTCTGGTTAATGAACACTGCTGGTGTTAATTAAGTCCCACGAGCGTAAATTATTCCGGTTATCCCGACGGTGCGATTCGAGAAATTTTTGGCGCCGATACGTAACGTCCACTGTAGAGGCGCAAAATTCCTTCTCGCATTTTACCAAATAATTTGACGCTTGAAACAGAGATCATTTATAAAATTCGGATAAGACCGTTATGCGCTTGATTATAGATATCTTAATTGACTACAGAATTTTAAATTGTCATTTAGTTTTCATATATATTATCGCAATAATTATCGAGACTCTCATTTCTCATTATACAAAAATGTGATAAACTCTTATATAAGTTGGTGTAAATAATTTACATAATTACTCGCCATGTAATTACTCGACAATAATTTCACAAAAGAATTTATAAATCAAGTTTATTCGAAAATTAATGTCAATAAAAATTTGAAGATAAATAATACCGATAATTATCACGTTATGCACCTGGGCGATACGACGGGTGATGCGAGCGACCGCGTTCGGAATTTAAGGTAGCGCGAGTGATTTCAACGCGAGTGTCACGAACAGACGATGCGACTCGAGTCGTGTCACGTGAACACGCGATATCTGGCGAACGGCGATATACAGAGTAACGATCGGCAAATTAATAAAACTAAATAGTTGTTATTCCGTAATGGATGGGGCAGAATGAAATGAATTAAACGCCACTGTACAAGAAATCAATCGCTTCAATCAGCACACGGCGCAAGAAGCCTATACGTGTATAAACTTGTAAAAATAAATTGCGAGCGTTACGCGCGCTCGCTTATAACACTCGCCTACATCGCGCACGGTAAAGAAACGCAAATTAAACGGGACTCAACGCTTAATACAATTGAGGAACAACGGTATAAAATTGATCGAGCATGTCGCGCCACATCCCGCACAATGAATCGAGTCGACTTCGTGATATCCGCTCTTGTTTTCAATCCATACCAGTTAAACGTTTCATCCGGGAGAGCGCGACCTTCCTCTCAATTTGCCTTCCGCCTCTCGATATCGATATCGAATGCAGATAAATATGAATATTTCAGGCAGGGGCACAGACACGCGACAGAATAAAAACAATCGAGCTTGCGAGCTGGTAACACACGCGCGCGAGAGAGCTCCCCGACTCCCGTTAGACGCCCAACTCTCTCAGCAGGTGAAGGCAGACACCACGCAGCCACCGCAAACGTTCCGGGATCACTTCCAAGGTTAATGATCCTTTTCCGAGAGCGAGTTCCGCGCGCAGGAATCATTAACACAGATCGTCGATTAAAATAAAAGCGGCACGAGACCACGCCGCTCTCTCTCTCTCTCTTGTCGATCCGCCCGGTCGGATTCGATACAATATTCATTCTAATTAATTAATCGCCGTGTGCGTTGCGCGGCGATCGTCGAAGTGAATCTCGCCGGCACGGTGGAGGAAGCTGCCGGCTGCAAATCGATTGCAAAACGCGATTCCGTTACGCGTTTCCACACTCGCTATAACCTGATCCGTAATTTTCGTCCTTTCTTGCCAATGTCAAGTGGCTTCGTGGATATATGAAAGACACTGACCGGCGGTATTACCTGCTTTTTTTTATATGACTCCAATCTCCGGTTACTGACGTCACAAACCTGTATTATAAAACCACTGCTATATGTTTAAAGTTACCTTATCTATTTTTATATCTAATATTTAAAAAAAATTTTTAAATACTACAATAGTATACTTATGAAATTGAATTTTTACTATTTATTTTATATATAAAAATATATTAAGATAAATTGCTAAAGAACAAACACTTTATCAAGTTTTTTTATTCGATATGTTCTGACGTGAACATGAAATATTTTATAAAATATTTACTTTTCAATCATTTTATTTTAATTCTTGTACGAGAGAAATTGATGCAGAAAAAGATATGTAATATGTCGACGTAAGCTGTTATTAAAACTAGAAATCACTTACCTAACAAGATTAATTCGGTTATCATGATTAAATTCTTGTTTTTCAATTTAGTAAATACCTACTATTTACTCTCCAAGTTCTAAATTCTCTTTTTAAACATCTTGTATATGTCACATTACTTAAGCTATTATATACACTGAAAAAAATTTCTGGTTAAAAACGGACAAATCAGAAAAACTTGTAGGATTGATCAAATATTCCGGTTACTATACTAGAGATTCTGGTTATTATAATAGAACTCAATACTTTATAACTTATAACAACCAGAATTTCTATTATAATAACCAGAATATTTGATCATGCCTACAAGATTTTTCTAATTCGTCCGTTTTTAACCAGAATTTTTTTCAGTGTACTATATAATTAATTTATCTATCATTTTGGGGATCATTATCGGCGAAGTGCCCTTACAAGAATTAATCGTCGCACGCTGAAATATTATAAATGCGAGATGCAATACGCGATATTTGCAGAGCTAGCCGGTTCGATCCGTATGCAGACTTTTGCATGCACAGAAGCGTTCGAACCGCACCAACCGAACCTTGCTTTCTGCGGGAACCGCGCTCGTAAAGAACGTGGCCTACTGAGCATGCATAGCAACAATATGTTTCGTACCCGCGCCAAACCCGGGTACGAGAGACGACGCCAACGGATTACGGCCGCCGGAATCGAGTTGCACGACGGCCCGTCGAGAGACGCGAGAGAAAGTGGGAGTGAGAGAGAATCAGGCTCCGGCCCCTCGCTGCCACTGCTATTATGGCCAATAATTCATTGAGTGACTGTCAGGCCCTCCGCTGACCAGCCCTGAGCTGCCGCACCCCTCATGTGCATTGTGTATACGGGGTGCCGCGAAAGTACGGATATGTCGCGCGTCGAGACACCGCCAAATCGTGCTTATTCGCACTTGTGTCGCGTCTAACACGAATGAACATCAACTTGCATTTATTTCTGAATTAATATCCTCGTAATCAATTTTCTAAAAGATTTCAAACTTACTATTATGTGCGTAATGTTATTATTGTCGTTTATCGCTATTGAACATGCTACAGAGTTCTAAAAAGAGTCATAAAAATCTTAGGCACTTAATTAGGAATAGAACACGACACAGATAAAATCATTGTGATTATTAACGTTATCTTTGATGTAATAATATTCTTATTGTTCAACGAGTTACTGGGAAACTTGAGAGTCAAACGCGGTTATTTGTGCGATTTAACATTTATTGATATTTAATCCATATTCTAAATAAGACAATAGAAATCGTATATTTCGGGTCGACTTTGAGCTTGTCTTCTGCGATAAATAAGTTAAATAATCTCAAGTTCTCCGACGAGTATAAAGCAGTATTTATAAAGAAAAAAAAATTGAGAAACTAATTGTAAGATGCTTTTAAGCGGCGACAGTTGATATTACGTAGGAATGTGTGTTATAATATATTCTAAGAACCGGCTTTGTTTCAATGACAACTTCTTGATCCGACTGTCAATCGTTGACTGAGTAAAGTTCAAAGCTCCGCAAGCAGTAAACATCAAAACAATCGCATCGATAATTATCAAGACATTATATCGATACAATGAAGCGATAATCCATTTATAGTTGCAAATATTGTAGATGAAGAGAAAGGAAAAGAAAAGATGATTTAAATTAATGAAGTAAGAAAACGGAAATAAATACCCGTATGAATTCGCAGCGTATTTAATTGAGATTTTTACAGTAAATAAATATTAATAAATGTTAAATCGCGCACCGCATAACACCGCGTTTGACTCTCAAACGTAATTTTCCCAGTAACTCGTTGAATTCTATTGTCGGGAGTCTTTAGTTAATTAATTCATTTATTCTTGTTGTGTTGAATTTGAGTAGATCCTAAATTTCTCTGCAACGTATAAAATTTTAAAGAGAACCACATATACACACTGTGCAATATAATTTATTAAGTTATAAAGTTCTGTATTAGTACGTGACTAAAATACCGAGTGATGCCTGCCTGTGTAACTGACAATGTTGTTAGCCGCGGCGAAATTCCTATCGTCGTCGAATTTTTGCCGTCGTTTAGTGCCTCCCCTGACATTAAAGCGAGATGACCTAATTAAAAGCGCGAGCGGAGCTCGTAAACCACATAATAGCGCTTTACGGGCGTGCCAGCGGTATCGGGATAATCGCTCCCGCACCGAGATGCCTTCTCTCGCGGGAAATGCGTTTATCCTGGATCGCGTGCCAGATAACTCACCAGCAACCGGGGGAAATTCAGTGGCGAACAATTAGAGATTACCATTGATTTTGCCCCGCTCCTGGATATTGATTGTGATTGAATTAAGTTTTCCGTGTGAATTCTACTCGACAGTGATCTCTATAATCATTTTTGACATTTAGAAAAGTTAATAATATCAATAGGTGCGTGCATGCATATGCCTGTTATCTATAAGTTATTATAACAAGTAGATATATATTATAATTATATGTATAACTATATTTATAGTTATAAACAATTATATAACTATATTTATGTATCTAATACATATAATATAATATATCGGAGTTAAAGTCTTAAATTCGTTGCGCGATGTATTTTTAAGCTGCACACATTTTGACACGCATTTTGACCGCTTATCGACAAAAGTCGTAATCTGAATGTCGATCGGGCGGCAAGCTGGACATGAAGGTGTTCAATCGAGGCCGAATTAACAGCCGCGAATAGCTTGCGCGCGCTACGTTGCGCCGCCTTAAATTAACACCTTTGGCACCTCGGCTACACTTAAGCGGATTCCGCGGCGGCCATAATATCCGTTAATTAATTTGAGCGCGCGTTAATATACAGAGTACTCTTGGTAGAGTGGACGTCGCGGGAGATATCGTCAGGCAATGATGATAATAATAAATTGCATTATGGACTCGGCCTTTTAATTAATCGCGCCAGATCGCGGGCGAGACTATACAGGGTGTGTCGTGTGACAACGCGCGGAATTTTTCCCGTTTGAAGGTGAAACGTGAGAGCAAATTGTACATTGTTCTTGAAATTATTACGTTCATTCATTCCTGAATTGCATTATTCGATGTAAGTAGACCTGTGGATACACGACTGAAAGAATAATATTACAATAAAAATTAAATAACGGCAGCAAGGAGACTTAATAAAATAATTTGATGTTAAATTTATGAAGATCGAGACCTTGGAATTTATTATTATTCGCAAGCAAAATTGTAATGAATGCTTGGACACGCTTTCGGAGTATAGAATGTGGAAGCGTAACATGTGGTACAGCGCGACGAATAAATCGATCGCTGCAGAGCCTTTTATGGCCTTTCACTCGTACCGATAAGTATCGAAAGTGACGCACCCACTTTGATGCTGGACCGTTTACATGCGAGAAACGAAAGTTCATTTCCTCGTTATGTTTTTATACCGCCGGAATAGACGTCGTGAAGTACTGCGGGAATACAGTTCAAGAGGAGATCAGATGACTTTACGGCATTAATTATAAATGAATTATAAATCGATGGATTACATTTTAAATAAATCGATATGAAAACTGAAAAAGATGATGATAAAGATAAGAATTGATCGACAGACAGATTTCACATATCTCGAATCACCTTTTCGCGACAGTGCGTATAAGCTGCGAGATCATCGCGTTTGATAAGTAAAAGGCTCGTAATTCGGAAAATCGGTAAGAGCATTTCGCCGAACGCGCAGGAAGGACTCCGAGACGTTATCGTGCACGCTCGAATAAGGTACGCAACGCGCGTCGGCCACGGAAAAATCAAATTCTCGGATCGAGAGTGGAGGTACAAGGGGAGGAGGAGGAGAGGAAAGGGAATAAAGGGCGGTAGGGAGGGAGTCTCGGCGCGAGAGAGTCTCTCTCTCTCTCTCTCTCTCTCTCTCTCTCTCCGAGGGAGAGACGCGTCGGGCGCGCGAGGCGAACGGTCGGGGAAAGAGGTGGGGTGCCGGGCGCGGAGGGGGATAATTGCAGAAGGGCCTCGCTCTTGCGTTGCTCTTGCAAAGAAGTCTTAAGACGAGATAAGGCACCGGCGATAACGATTGAGCCCCGCGGGAACTCTTTGCCTACGTGCCACACGCACGCACACACATGCCCGCGCGTATGCGCGCTCGTGGCGATCGCGCTCGGGCGACGCGTACGGGGCGCGTAAGGATTTAAAAGAAGCGCGCGTGTATTTTTTTCGCGAGTTTCATCCGGCTCGGTGTGTGCGTGAAAAAATTCGCGGTTGCGAGGATGGGGGAAAAAAGACGCAGGGAAAAAAAATTAGTGCAACGCAACGACGTTTCAGGGAAAATATGCGCCGCGAGCACACGAGCATTTTGCGCTCCCTCGCGAGGGTCCGTCGCTCGTCCACTGAATATTAAGCCCCCGAGTTTCTCCCCCCTCCCCGTCCCGAGTAACATTTTATTAAATAAAGTGCGTAGCAAACAACGGGGTTGCCCACCGTCGCCGCGTCGAATTTTAATGATACGCTCTTTTGAACAACTTTTCGAAGCCGATTCCGTCCCGGGGAAAATTTGATGGCGGATAATCACTCGTTTTGTAACGGAATCCTTCCACTTCTAACATAAAGAAATCCGCTTATCTCATTACGCTTGTCTCGCATCTCTCTTTTTAAATCTCATAATTTTCTGATATCGTTCGATTTGCATTTTATTATTTGTGATTGTCGCATAATTGCATACATATTTTATTTGTTGTAGACAATGTTTTCATAATATGTATGTACGTATATTGTTTATCTTACTTATATATTTATTTCATTTGCAATATCACTTATTAAATTCAATAGAGAATTTTCTATCTTTGTTCGCCAAACAAAAATATGTAAAGACTTTTATAAATTATATTAAAAAAGTATTGAGGACTTGCAATAATATGGTCGATACAAACAGATTGTAAAGTATGACATAAATGTGTGCGAGCTTAGAATTATGTAGCGTACATATTTTCATCTGTATTCAGTCTGTTAGGCCGCCGGTTAACAAAAGGGATACACGACAAGAGAGGAGAAAAGGAAAGAGTCGATAGACGAGATAGAAGGAGAGAGTCGTCAGATTGTCGAGACGCGCCCGCCCCGTCCTTCGGGGCCCTTCGTGTCGATCGGCAGGCCCATAAGCACGTGATACGAAATATTCTTCTCGCTCCGAGATCGATCTCTGTATCGAGATCGGTTTATGTTAATTCCCACTGCGCTTTGACAAACGCATACATATATAAGTCGATATACATATAAGCTTGTATAAAAAAGATAAAGAAAAGAAGCAAGAGAGAAAAGCAGACGCGTACATTTTAAAAATATTTAAAGGCTTTAAAGATTTAGAAGATGAAAAGATACGAATAGAATGAATATCACGTTACATAGTTAACTTAAATTGTGAAATATAAAAATTATTATTCCATTCTTGGATTACCATTTAATGTTTGTGAAATATTTTATATTTCACAATTTCATAAATGTTAAATGATAATCCAAGAATAGAATAATAATTTCTTCGATGTTGAAATACGTCAGGGAAATTTCTTGCGATTTATATATTTTATATTTGGCGAAAAAGTTACCGCGAGGAAACTTGAAACGCGTTCACATGGGTGATCCAAGGGTTAAACAACTCGCCACGCGTGTTTCCGTTCGCGTTGCGTTGGTGGTCCCGCGACCGAGCACACTCTCCGAGGGCTCTCTCTCTCTCTCTCTCTCTTTCTCTCGAGGTATACGGAGGACGCACGGCGGTTTCGCATCGCCGTCTAATTTCTCTTCCGTCTAGGCTCGTGTACGGCAGATTGTATTCCGTAATCCCGTGCGCGATCGCGAGTATGCGAAATGACGTGCGTGCGCGCGCGCGTTTCATCTATCATGGGCCGGATAACGCGCGCGGATGCGGCGATTGCAGCATTGGGGAGGCAGGGGAGAATGAAAAAGAACCATAGAGGAAGGAAAGAGAGGGAGAGAGAGAGAGAGAGAGGAGGGGAGTTTAGTAAAATTGAAATCGACACCGCGCAAATCATGAATCCAAGGCGGCGAGATAAATTCCTGTGAGCGCAGCGCACGCTGAATAAAATCGAAATTATCCGCGTCGCATTAAAATTCTTCGTCGCCTGCGGCCGCCCGGTTGATAATTACGTTCCGTATTTACATATCTCGCGGGATCGCCGCCGTTACAGGTACTTCTCGGATTTAATACGCACCATACGCTGCCGTGCCGTCCGGGAAGCGCGTCGGAATTTGTATCCGCGGATAATAAAGAGCACTCCCTGCCCTCTCGCTCGCGCGAGCGTGCGCGATAAGCGCACTCCTCCTCCGACGACGACTAGTAATCGCCGTGTCCGCGACTAATCGACGCGCGCAAAAATTAACGCGTCGCTTATCGACACCCAGGATAATTTCCTCGGAGGCGAGTTTGTCCGAGACCGCCGTCGAGCGCGTACTGGGTGATTCGGGAGGAGATCCTTGACGTTTCGAAAGGGATCCCTGTGAGTTTTAAAAATCGGGAATCAAGATGATATTTTTTTTCTTATTAAATAATTATCTTTTACTGTGTTTTTCTACTTTTCCTGAATTTGATAAAATTCTATGCACGAAATCTATGCCAATAATATAATGACAATTAATTGTTTTAGAATGGAGAGTCGAATTTATATATTTATATTGAGATCCTCTTGCTTACTTCGAGACATTCTGAGCATATTACTGTATGAGAACTCGATCACACGGCCCCACGCGCTTAGACTTTTATTCCTCATACCGACTTACGACTCGCGTTTGTTCAGATAAGCATCCCGGGAAAATTAATTAATCCACTTTCTCGAGGCGAGCCGGTGGGCGTCGGTTATTTTCGTGTCATTAAAATTCTTACGAGGCTCCGAGAGAGTTCTCCACCTAGTCACCTCCACCACCAAGTCCCTCCGACTTTGAGCATTTAATTCCCTGCCCCCTCCTCTTCCGGAACAGACGTAAATGTCATAGATATTACATTTTTATGACTAACGTATATGCGCATCTTTGATGGTGATCTTTTTTTCCGTACCGCGGAGAGACAAATTAACATGAATCGATCGTTTACGGACGGAAGAGTGAGAAAGAGAGAGATTTCTGAATGAAAATGTTTCGGACCCCATATGCAGGCTCCAGAGAACACGAAAGGCGGGGACCGATCTCGGTGACTCGGTCTTCTCTTTTCTCTTTCTCTTCCTTCTTCTCTCTCTTTCTCTCTCTTCTCCTTCCCTTATCTTCTTCTTTCTTTTAATTGTATCTCGGGCACAACTATCCAATCGAGAGTGTCGGCGCGATGTAAACGCGTGTAAAATTCTCGTTGCCTTTTGGACGCCGCGCCGCCGACTCGCCGTCTTCCTTTATTTTGTTTGCTCGGCCAGTCTGAATTATCAGAATTAATTTGACGTTAACGACACGTGTTTCGTGGGAACGGTGCATTTTGGGAATTATTATTTCCCGTTGGGAATTTGTGTCTTTCAAATGCGTTGCAAATTTATGCGCGCGCGTGAATTCTTATATTTTTCGCAATAACAGAAAGAGGTAATTCTTCAACGATCGATTGAAATATTATTCTAGTACAACAAGGTTCTCCATTCTTCTGAAAATGCTTGAAACTTGAAATCTATGGATGCACCCTACTTCCGTGAATATTATTACAAAGTATAAAAATATAATTACTAATATATTTATAATATAATAAACTTATATTGTTTAATATATACAATACGCGAAAAACGAGAAAGCATTTTTACTGGTTTCTTGATTGCCAAGATAAAAAGAAAACGCGCCCGTTACACACTCAACTCATTATTCACAACGAATCATCTTTATATTTTACAATATTTATGTGCAATTTAAATGTAATCATAATTACGCATATTTGTATACTCGCAAATGAGTTTTGCGTCCGCAGGCAGTGTCTCCGTCCGTCAGCCGTTCGTCGACTTTCCACCGTAACGCCGGTAGCGCATCTCGATCGGAGCTAATGGTCGCGTATGCGAGACGCGGGGTCTTAAATCGCGTGCGACATTAAGAAGGGACGTTGAAGCCGATTCCGCGGGGCCCAAGGTCGCTCCTCTGCCGCCGCTGTCGCCGTTTATTTCGCTCTTAACTCACCGGCGTCCCGTTGTAAACGCGTAACTATTATATCTTCTCTCGCCCGTCCGCGGGCCCAATCAGCTTCATTATCATTCCTGTTTCTTGCGCCAAACTCCAGACGGCTATTGTCCCACGGGCCGTCGGATCGTCCCCGTCGCCGTCGAGATGTGTAGGTGTAAATAAAGATCGCTCCTAAATGTTCGATCTGCACGGTGCGGCGATTCATTCCGGGATTAAGGAATAACGCTAAGGACCGGTTCTCCGTAGGTAAGCTTTGTCTCCTCGCGGTTTTTCTCCGTCCTCCACCTCCTCTTCTTCGTCTCCTTTCACACGGGCCCGCTTTCGATCGAGGCCGGATCACCTTCGCTCGCGTCAAAGTGTCTCGCGGCACGCTCGTAATCGTTACTTATTATTTTATTCAATGCGTAAAATTGCCGGTACGAGTATGATTCAGTGCAATTCGATAGCGCGAGTTATTCGACGGAGGTCCCGGCGCGTCCGCTAATGCATTTTGCGAAAACGCGCACGGCGACTCCGATGGAATAATCGCGAAATCTCTTTGCGCCGGACATAATTCGCGCACGGTCGACTGATGAAAAATATATGACGCTCTTAAACCTGAAAAAGTTTCTCTTTCTTCGCCGGCGACATAATAATAATTGAATGCGATAATTTAATGTAACATAATTTAATAATTTAGTAATTTAATTAAGCGCCCGCCTTCGGATTTTAATAAATATCTTTATTGGTGATGGACGGGCGGAGGGGGAGGGGGGG
>VBVR01005763.1:0-11394 GCA_011638315.1 Tetramorium parvispinum
GTATTAATAGTTATTTACTTCACAGTCCTAGAAAATAAATTTTATTTACAATTCAAGAAATTTTTAGATTATTATATATATATATATATATATATATATATGATTACAATAAAAGTATACTTATTATACAAATTAGGTCATATTCGTTTTGATAATTTTAAGAAAGCTATGTAACGCGACATATATTTATTGCTATAAAAACAGTAAATGACATTTAATTAATTAGAATAAATAATGATATGTTGAAACCTCTGATCATTATGTCTTTGACATATTAATTATAGTCTTCACATACGATATCTGACATCGTTCGACATTGAATTTCGTGTTCAGGTCGAGAAAATCCATTAGCATTCAACATCAGTATTCGAAGATGTCTACTAATGATACTACAACCACGAACTATATATATAGTGAAAAGTTATCAGCGAATTGAACTGCATATAGTTACTTAGATAAGGTTTCTAAATTTATCTGACTATCCTTTGTGACTTATCACTGTAATCTGTGTATTGATAGCAATTGAAGACACATGCTGTGGTTAATAGGATCGATAATAACATAAGATAACGATAGCAATATGTCACGACTATGGTTAGCCATGGAAAATCCAAAGTGTAATAATGACTACGATATTGCGTACTTGAATGATAATAATGATGCTAAAGTGGTATATCGAATTAATATGATAAAAATTTTATGTGCAACATACATAAAGATTAAAATTAATTAGATATTTTTATTTTATAGAGAGAAATAATAGTTGATGTGAGAAAATAAAATAAAATAATATTCGGATTAAACAAGATATTTTAAATCAGTATATTTTAAATTTATAAAGAGCGATTTAAAAATCGTTTGAAAAATATATAATATTAAACAGATAACTTGTGGACCTTGAGAAAAAATATAAATATATATATAATATAAATACGTTGCTATTTGACCGCTTTGAAGCTAAATGTAGCACTCGTGGAAAATATATTAGAAAACTCCAACATTTAATGTGAAATTATTCCGACTGTTTCAAGGGTAGAATTAATTTTAACCCAATCCAATTTGCAAAAGTAATGTATAGAAATTACACAGATATATAAAGTAAAATGAACAGTAGAAATTGCAGCAAGTCGTATAGATGACGGAAAACTATACATAATAAGAAACTATTTTCCATCGTGTGACTCATTTCTATTCATTTACTTTGCGCATCCATTATTTTGATGGATTTAATATTTCGATAGAAAATTAGAAATCTTCTCTACTTTTATCCTACTGATTTTTTTAGTGGCTAATATGTAAGTCCCCCTTTTTTCTATCATGTGTCGGGTCTAAATTCTTTTTTTTAATGATTTATATTGACACCTGTGAGAAGTCGAAAGGAGAATGTATACAGTTGGCATTATGTCTGTGAATAATGTGATGTCTATAATAAGACACGCTACAATGAGTTTCAACAGGTATGAAATTGTGTCTTCACTCATATCCTTTTACCTTGGAAAGTTTTTCTTATCCGGATATGTCTCGCAATATTTCGTACTTGATACCTTAGTATAGCTTCGAATTATTTAAATTGTGTTTATCGTTTTCAGAACCTTATTATGTTTAGTTGTAATCCACGTCATCCACGAAAAAATAAAGAAAAGATACATGTAAAGACGCACCTTTTATAAAAATACACGATCATGTTGGTCAGAGCTTATGTCAGAGTCAGAAAATTATCAGGTTACATTAAACACAAAGTTTGCTTAATTAAAATTAAGCAATATCGCGGACTCTGTTAGAGGATGAAATGTTATAGCTTTTTGCGACACAACAAAAGCCTTGGTCGATCGAGTTTCTCAAACTGCTTTTAGCATTATTTGTCTTTTAGCGCGCATTTCGACAGTAGAAAATGAAATATATATGTATTTTCTGCAAATAACTGAAAGGTACTGAAAGGAAATAGCATTTTATTCGCTATAATGAATGATTCAACATTATATTTTCATCGTGCGTCACCGTGCTTAGAAATAGGGTCGGTATCTGAAAGAAATACGGGCAGAAAATGCTCGATACTCGAAGAAGTTAGAATGATCTGGCGATATCGGAGAAGCAATCGACTGAGGCAGTTATAACCCATACGTTCGAAAGCGCATAAATAAAAAGAACGCCGAAGGGTATCCGCGGGAAAGCTTGTTAGAGGAGTATTCGTACTCTTTAATTCCACGCTATCCGCGGGGAATGTACCGACCTTAATTACAAGTTTATTCATTAGTGACAGTTGTAGAGTTTCGATGAACATGGGGATATCGTAGTTGCGCGTAGATCTCCTCTATTGCCGCGAATAACGTTACGGCCGCGTTCTCCAGAGTTTCAAACTCGTTTAAACAACTTTTCCATTGTCATCCACCACACACCAGCGTACGCGGAGGATGTATTTTTACGTGATTATGGGTAAGGCGCGCGCGGAGACGCGGCTGCGGGTACTCAATACGATTGGAGCTTTGAACAGCGGCAAACAATTCGTGCAATGGATTATGTTCGCGTCGACGTTTGTCAGCTGAGCTAGCGAAATGATGAAGCGAAGGAAAATAATGACGTTATCTTAGAAAATCACGGGAAAAGAATGTCAATGTCTGTTGGAATAAACGTGGTCGTCAAAATAGAGACTTCAAATTCAAAAAATAGGAAAATCGTTGTTTCGAGTTTTTCAAATTTTAGGAATATATTTTAATTCGCGGTCATTTTTTTGCCTTATTTGAAAGGGCAATGCTAATGAAATCTTGAAAAGACAGAAATGTCCTGGCATTTATTAAAAAAAATTCGCTCTCGAAAGACCAGAAAAAAGTTTTATTGCTCGTTCGCGTTCGCCGTGGAGTTTCGTGCATTACATCATTGCGACTACGCAATTGGACTCCACAGCGAAATCCATCTTCATCGTACCGCCTGCCCTGGATGCATTATAGAGCGCCATTAACTTCGAAATAGTAGCAGTAAAAATAACGCAAGCGTTTGTTCGAAAACCGTGCGCCATGAACATGTGTAGTATATCGTACTTTTCGGAAAAAACAAAATACTTTCAATCTCGATACCGAAAGGCAGTAAAAGATTTTATTACTTTGATCGATTAGGATTTGGAATGGAGTCTATTTTGGCTCATTAAGTAAAACAAATGTATCTACGATATCTTATTTGAATGTGGAATGACGCGTGGCTCCGTGCTAATGCGAGTGATTAGTAACGGAAGGGTTCAAATTCCAGTGATTCCTTATCCCGTATATGTATGTCCATTTTAATTCGAATACCTATGGATCAAAGATTGACTCCTCTTCTGAAGGAGAATTAGGCTTCCATAATCAGTAGATTAAAGAAGAGGAGGCATAATAGGCTTAATCTGAATCTAACAATAAATGGCACAGGCGGATCTCGCTGAGAACCGCCCCCCCCCTTAACATCATTATTATCTTATTTGGACAATTGGAGCTTACTAAAATTATCAGGTTTCTAAATCTCATTTTTCGAGAGCATGCTCTATTTGTTGTTTCACTCGTAACTGCTTGATTTGATCTATCCAATATTAATTGTGTAGTGAAATGTCGTACAAGGTCCAAGATAAACATCGTGACTATGTTCTGTGACAATATACAATGACCTAGATAATTATTTAAGTCATCATTATTTATTCGTCGTACAATGCGACATAGGATCTAGCGTTTCTTTAAATTTCCAAGAGGTTTACCAATGTCACGAGCGTATTACGAGATGGTTACCGCGAACGATGATTTACGATCGTAATAACGTGGAAGAGAAGAAACAGGCCGAGGTTACGCCAAGTGCATTGTTGAATTCGCTACGTTGATCAAGCTTAAAAGATTAAATCGCACGAGCGTATTTCTGTTCCGATTATAGATCGAATTTACGGGGAAATTGTGTTTTTCCGCGCGTAAAATGAGGTAACTTTAATCTTACCGGAAATATTCAATACGCCGATTTTAATATTCTGCAATGTTTATTTAGATAGTCGGCCGTATGTATGTACATTATGCATCGTCGGTTGCGAAATCATCGTGTGTGAAGTTGAGAGCGTGAAATTTGTCGTTTAATAGTGTATTAAGAATTTATCATTTGTGCCTCGTTAACTTTTCAATTACAATTGCGTAAATTCCATAATGCTAATATTTATATCTCTCCTTTTACCGCGCAGTTAAAATTGCGCAGCGTTAGATTATTTTACTTTAATTTGAGCATGTTAAATAATAAAAGCGGAAAAGTTGTCACTCGCGTATACATTTACAGCACACGTATAAATATGTTTTTACGATGGGCCATGGGATATTTACGAGTCCCAATAACAAGTAAAAATAATGATTGCTCATCAGCTTCATTATTTATGTAACAGGGTCAGTTTGGAGGGTGACATTAGCAAAGCGTGCGTTGTATTGTCCGCTTTATGTAAGGATAGAACCGCGTAATAAAACCGGACGCAATGCGTAACAGAAATTTCGATCGATATTTTCTCGTAATAACATAACGCCAATCGCTGCTTTCTCTGCATATAAACTACCGTAGCTAAGTAACTTGCACAGCATAGCCACATCATTATTTACAACGTGTAAACTATTATAGTAAAGGCACATAATGCCGTTGATGGAAACAGTAAAATAAAGGCGTTAAAAAAAAGCGGAGCGCCGTAATGGCTTTGATGACCAAGTACTGATGACACAGGCAATGTTATGTTGCAATCAAGATGTTAAATATCTAGTTCTAACATCGCGAAGGATATCCGATCCTATCGATCTCAGTTAATTGCTGTTCCATCTACCTGTCCTGACAAGCACCGTTTAATCGCGAGCAAACGATTTATTTTTCTCTTTGCGGTTTCTTTGTGGGATGGAAATGCAAGAAGTGTCCACTGAAGTTTCTCCGTTTTGTTCGATAATCCTTTTCCTTCTTGAAATAACTTTGAGAAAAGGGTGTAAGATACAAAAGTTTTGCGGTAAAGGTTTCGTTATACATCCTTATACGGCACGGCATAAAAGGCGTTTCCGTGGCTGGCATTTGGTTGGTCGCCGCAACGTAGAAAAGAACAATAAATCGGACTTCGAGGATCGGACAAAAGGCGCCGAGACTGTTTGCTCGTTCGATGGTGCGCCGCGTATAGCATGTCCCACATACATAGCGTATAATTCCACTCGTATAATCTGCTTCGTTTGATCGTATTATCCTTTTGCGTGGACTATCGACTTTAAGATAACGGATCCTCCCGAACAAAGCTCGAATATATGTATAGCCTCATAATTTTTCCTGCCTCAACTACTGAATCCGAAACGTATGGTTTACCAAACGACGAAAATTTAGACGAAACTGCGCTGTATTTAAATAAACCTAATTAAGCCATATTATAAAAGGGGAAATTTTTAATGAACATGTGTATTCAAACGTGATTTTAATTAACGCGATTGATGCAATCCTACAGATTACTATTAAATAACTATTTTTTTAATTATAAGTGTTAAGATTTGTGGATATTTGTACTGATAACAGATTATCTTCAATTTAAATTGAGAGAGAGAGAGAGAGACTTTTGTTTTTATTTAACTTTTATTTAATCGAAATGTTACTTAAAATCTTTAAAGAAAAATTTAGTTTAAACTTTGTTAAAATATTTGTAATTCGAAGCGGGTTTTCGAACGTCTTATGGAATGTTTCAAAATAAGCATGAATTTTGCTCCTTTCAAGTTCTCCTTTTATGTTTTCTTATAACATATATTATGCATTCCGCAAGTACCACAAGTACTCCAGTCGAAATTTGGTAAATTCTTTAAGTATATCTATCCTAAACTTCAGGCGAGAGTGCATTTCCAATCTTCTTCTGTATCTAAAAACAGTAAGCGCTTTATCGCGGAGTACTTTAAAGCTTTGAAAGCTTTGTTTATATCTGTACGACCTAGTCAGATTACGATGTTCCGCAATGTAAACTATACATGCAACAGCTCGCATCTGGACTTGGTTTTATGATCTCTGCGTTATCGCATAATTATAGAAACCATCGACCAGTGAATTTATATAGCCAAACATTGCCAAGAATCGGATATGCTTGAATATGAACGTCATTGATTGGAATAGTAGACATTATTAATGAAACAAAATACCGTATTTCCTACAGTTATCGTACCTCGAAAAACTCGGTTCTTCTACAAGGTTTTTTCTAAATTTTAATGTTTAAACGAGCGATAAAGTTAAGAGAAATTCAACCAATTGGCAAACGAGACGAATATCATGCATTTGGATTTTGCGACAACGTTTCTCGTCGTGGCACACGGAATTGAGGAAGTTCATGGAACGAGTTAAATTAGGCTGGAATTAGATAAACTCCGCCTTGGGAATTTATCGAGAAACGAACGATAGGTACACATAACGTGAAACCAGCTTTGACTGGGTATACGATTCGGTAAATAACGGCATCAGATTGTGCAAAGCGCATCGTCGAGCATCAAAGTACACTTGCTTTAACAACGATCATAAATTACGGAACATTATGCATCCATTATTGCTGAATGACTGGTTATCCTTTAGTGAGTGCAATATTAAAGCAGAATGTCTTCTCCCAAAATATTCCCTCTTCGATAAACGAATATGTCAGGCAAGTTCGTCTAATTTTAGCTTAGTTCCACTAAATCTATCTTTATATTAAATAATGATTGTCTATTTCAGTACGAAATAAATTAATAAATTAAACTTGCAGGAATATAGAAATCGCGAATTTTTTAGATTTGCAGGTTTGAGTATTTCATAAATCATATCTTTACGTAAGAAGTTAGATGAAAAGAAACAACAGCAAGATTTTTTTCTGACATGCGTAATGGAGCTCTTTATTTGCTTCCTCTCATAATACTGATAAAAATCTTTAGTTATCTTTAATTTTAAATAAATGAGAAATTATCATCAAAATGTATTTAAAAGCATTCAAAGCACAGAAATTTGAATGGATAAAAAAGTATCATGTTATTTAACGCTGATTGCAGTAGGTCCTCTCGACTTGACTGCTGCTTTGCTGTTGCCACAATTACAGATCGCTTTCAGTATATTTCGCCACAAAAACGAATTTAATGTCAATATTAAATCATCTGATATTTTTCGCTCGCGCGAAACGGACTATTTGCATAGCTCGTGATTAAAAATTAATTATAACAATCACCAGCCGCGTGGAAAGCGTCGTGTCCGACTGTAGCATATGCGAATGCTTAATTAGCCATTCCATTTGACTAAAACCTATTCTCGTCCGTAAATCGGGAATGCGGTCGGGCAAAAATGGCGAATTAATGAGAAAATATGCGCCGTGATATAGCGCGCGGATCAATCCCAATTTATCCGTCGGCTCCGATAATAAGACGCAGTATTTGCGCGCGAGTTGTCTTACTTACGAACACTGCCTACGAAGATGAGGAGATCGAGGTATCACCTACTACGATCGTCAACTCAGCGGATCACCGTAGTGTGTATTAAAGACGGGCCATAAACGCCGAAACACCGTTTACGATCGTATCGATCTTCCCCGTCGGGCGAGAGAAATCGAGGAACACTTCTTCCATTTGTTCCTTTAGTGGCGGTACGGCCTCGCGATCCAGCAAATTGTTCCCGAAGCGCTCTTTAAGAATTCAAGTCGCATGCCCACGCTCGAATCATATACTGACAGTTCGTTATTCTCAGATTCTCACGATTCTCTTCCGATGTATATACAGTATATATATCGTCAGGATATTCAACGCGTTTCTGCGTTGTTTAAATAAGATATATAGATATGGCTCTAATGAGCCTAGGGCTTTTGACGCTATAAGTGCGCGAAGCTGATCTCTATATTTATTTGGAACGAAGGGAAGGCGAAGATTAGAGATAAGGTCTTTCTTCTCTCCCGGACAAACTCTATCTTCGGCGTTGACGACGCGGCTCTCACCCCGAAGTGGGCGATTATACCGGTCCCCAATTCTCCCTGGCCTTTAAACTTTCCACAATGAATTTTCGTTTATGAGTTTCTTCGTTTTTTTTTTTTTAAAGAAATGTGAAAAGATGATCCTAACGCACGACGGTAATTCCGCGCCCGTGATATCGTCCGCTGTCCGTTTCACCCGGAATCATTAAGCAGCACGCGAGGCCCGTCCGGAGTCGGTTTAAGCCGTGAGAAGTAGTAGAGCTCGACGTTGCGCCCGACGTCCGTCGTATAGCACGGCTCGCCGTCTACTGGCGCGCTCGACGCCAGGCGTCGCGACGCGTACACGGCGCAACGCTAATCGACGCCGCGTCTCTCCACCGGTGTCCGGCGATTGATGGCGACGGACGGTGCGTAAAAAAACGCGAATCTTCCCTCTTTTTTTTTACGCATTCCGACATTTCCGGCGCGTTCGCCGATGGATTGATCGCCGATGGAGTCGCCGGAAGAACACGCCGCGATGCCTCTGCCAACCTGCGTATCTCGTCGCCATCAGACAAATGATTCCCGTCGTCCCCCCGATGGCTACGCCGAAACGATTACATTAGCGAGATGGGCGCGTTTGTCGTGGCAGGTGATTAATTGTACATCGCTTTTCACCAACCTGTATTTTTCCCCGTACTGTGTAATTTCATCGAATTTTCGCCGTTTGTCTGTGTTATTGTAACGATTTCTCTACTGCGAGATCTCTCTTGCCGCGATGTTTCTATCGGAAAAATTCCATTACATTTCAATTGATAAATTTGGCGCTTGTTTTTGCGCTGCGAAGATATTGGAATATTAAATTCAGTTTACAATTTCTCTTATATTTATTTGAGCTTTAAATATTGTTCGTTCACTGTTGTTCAATACTTGATGAGAGAATATTAATTATTTTCGTTATAAATCATGTTTTGTTACAAATCATGGATTGTTTGTGCACCAACTAATTTTAGCACATGAATAATGTGATCATAAATAATGGATTGTTAATTGATGCGTTATTGATACAATGTATCATCGCTGCTGTCTTTTTATTGTATTAATATAAAAATGTTTCACATATGTATACATGACGTACAATTTGAAATTAACATCGAGAAACGATCTCGCTTGGAAAAATTTTATATTGAAAGCAAGAAAATTGTTTTTATTATGATAAATGATTAATATGATCACTGACGAATATCACGTGCATGGAATTTAAAACTTTGTGCTTGCGATCACTTTTTATACAAATATTTTGAATACTTTGATATTTTGGGAAAAAAAACTTTGATATTTTGGGTAGTCTTGAATAAGTAGCTTGTGTGGGAACAAGAACTTCAATGAACTATATCTCTGTCTCTCAGAATTTTCTCTTTTATATATTTTAAAGCTTTTTATGACAAAAGCGAGAGTGAAAGAGTGAAAAAGATTTAATGGTAAGTCCTGAGATTTTTGGTTTCGGAAGTTATTGGTACGTGTAAAGGTTTGAGGTCACACACGGCGGATTGCGTGCCGAACAATAATATCACTGTTACGGTCGGGAAGTATCACGTGTTACCAGCAAATCGGATTTTCGGCTTTCCAAACTTTTTTTCTGTATCAATGAAGCGGAATTGTCCCTAGATACGTATTTATTGATCTGTGAGAGTATTAAATATTCCAAAGCTTTTAAGCCTTCCACAAATTGGCAAATATTTAAAAAATCACATGACGCTATTATTCGTACATTATAAACTGTATATTTTTTCTGATTGTCAGTCAAAAATGTTTTGACTTCAATTTGAAGCTTGTACTACATTTTACCTTTAATTAAATCGCTGTAATAGCGATAGCATTTAATTTTCAATATGAAATATTATGATTTATTTAATGAATTAATTAGTCCAATATATAGTTATGTTAAAGTTTAAATTAATTAAATGAAATTTTAATTTTATTAAACTTCATAAACCTCATTTATGAATTTAAAAAAGTAATTATTAAATTAAAAAAACAATCTTGGTATACTGGTATTTAGATTTTAGATATTTTATGAGAAATTCTTTTCTAAATAAAATTTGACATTCCATCATATTTCCTTATCTTATTATTTCTTCATAAAATATATTTTAAATTTCTCAGAGACGATTTGATGAAATTTTCTATTGAATATATTTTGTATATTAAATAATATATTTATTATTGAATTTTTTTAATTATTAAAAATGTATTTAAATATAAAAAAATATATATTTGTTAAATATGTGCGTGCCATGTACTTTTTATTCGTAATATAGATATTTAAATACTTTTATCACTAATTAAACTTATTATAACAATTAAAAATCATTTAATAAAATTGAAAATAATAATGTTTAACAATGGAAGTGTAACGATGTTGTTATTGAGCTTGCACAAATTGTTTTTATTCTTCGTCACGTGTAGTTTGCATAATAGTATTATTCCAGTGGTCTACTTCACGCTATGATAGCTATATCGAATACGGAAAATAAAGGAACGAAACAGCGTTATACATATAGGCGAGAGAGAGAGAGAGAGAGAGAGAGAGAGAGAGAGAGAGAGAGAGAGACTCAAAGATATTAGAATTATTGATTTTAAGAATTAAGCTTAAAAATAAAAACTCGATATTTCTTCCTAGAACGACAGTCCGAATTTGGTCCGCCGTGTAACGCGCCCGTATTATGTATACGCAGCACTGCTCTTAGAATTGTGACATTGACATGAACGACGATAGACATCGTATCGGCGTTTCGAGCATATATCGAACTATTAATCGATTGTTGGAATGTATGTACATACAAGGCGTCAGTTTCATGGCAAGGCATAGTGTGCTTATCAATTAGACGATGAAAATTATACGATCAAATAAAACATTTCGGCAGAATTAAGCATAAAATATTGAAAAATTAGTTTGCAACTTATCTATCATCTAGAACCATTTAAATATAATATGAGTTCTCGAGGGATATTAATTGTTATTTGATTGTTTGAATTAATTAATTGTTTGATTGTACCTAATTATAATAAAAAATGACATTATATTTTCTGTGAATATGAAGATTCAATTCCTTTTCTATATAATCTTAATTTTTTGTAATTACTTTTTGTTAATGACAAGTTAACTTTCTATTAAGGTTGTATGACCCGTAAGGTCTCTATCAAAAGTTTAAGAAACGTAATGTAAAGCTAATTAACATATTTAAGAAGATATTCTTTATTGGAAAGTAGTATTTATATTGATATTTTATTAAAATAACGGTTGCCTGAGTTTTTACGAGATATAGAAATATTTTTATGCATGTTTTCTCGTTTGTAAATTACTTTTAATAGTTTTTAGAAAGATTATACTTGACTTGCAACTAACAAAAACCAAAATCTAAAAGTGTGAAAAATCTTTAAAAAGTAACAAAACATAGTAATTACTGTTTAAAAATACTAATGAAATTATATCATGTGTATAA
>VBVR01005764.1:0-11387 GCA_011638315.1 Tetramorium parvispinum
TATAAGAGACAGAAATCATTGTCAACAACTTAAATGACTTATAATTGGGACAGCTACCTTATATTATATAAATTGCAAAAAATCAAGTAGAATCTACCGTTTTATATTAACAGCAAATTGTTTGATTTCTACAATTACAATTTTAAAAGATTTTACTTCTGTTGGCACGTTACTATCAGATAAACTCCACTGTACGGTCTTGCTCACTAGATTCTCCCGTTCTAATCCCACATATTAAATTCAAACGATTACCGTAGTAGCATTTGATGAACGGCGACGGGGTTAGGTTCTTAAAGGTAACTATCTGCACACTTGGATTCTTGTACTGCAGCTGCGGTAGATACCAAAACACAAAGTCTCTGTGAAAGAAAAGACGAAAAGACCCATTAAAATTGAAATGGAAAGAGGCGAGATCGCGAGAGTACGTTGCGTCTCTTACCTCGTCCCTTTGTGATGTTCGGTGTGTGTGTTGTAATTAATCGACAGTATTTGTATCTTATCCTTCAGGACCAGTTTACCGGCCATCAGGTACTTGACCGTCCGCCGCACCGGCTCCTTGCCTATCATAAACGGCATCCTGTCCGTTTGTTTACTTAATATCGTCGGCGTCACTATCAGTCACTATCGGTAGAAAAGCCAACCTCCGAAAGCGCGAGCGGCACGTGCGCTGCTGGCAGCTGGATTTCTCTCTCTCCCTCTCTCCCTCTCGATCCCCTACACGACACGCGCGCGTCAGCGAAGCCGCGTGGGTCAGCCGTCAGCTGTGTCGCCTGGATTTCCGTGTCTCACCTTGACGGTAAGTCAAGCCTGCAGATCTGCCTTTTCTGCCATTTTTTTTTATCTTTTTTATTTTTTAAATCAAAAACCGTACAACGTACGTGTCTGAAGGAACGTGCGTATTTTATCTTGTCGTTTGATATCATTTCTTAGCTCACCTGCTCACGTCTGATGCAACCTGAGGCCATATGGCAAAATCAACCTGCGAAAAAAAAGCTTCATGAAAATTACATCAACGTATTAATGTAATTTAATGTAATTTTACAGAAGTTGCAGAAACCACCTTGGAATACACCACGATGAAGAGCAGCATGAACGCGAAGCAGATACGGCAAGCTTATATCGACTTCTTCAAGAGCAAGGGTCATGAGTACGTGCACTCGAGCTCGACGATACCCCACGATGATCCGACCTTACTATTCACCAATGCCGGAATGAATCAGGTACGTTCTGATTTTTTCAAGTTGTCAAATCCGTTGACTTGCTTTTCTCACAATGTTTCTTACAACGGTGGCAACGGTGTTTCAGTTCAAGCCGATATTCTTGGGTACGGTCGATCCCAACAGTGACATGGCAAAGTGGGTGCGCGTTGTCAATAGCCAAAAGTGTATCCGAGCTGGAGGCAAGCACAATGATCTGGACGACGTTGGTAAAGACGTTTATCATCACACGTTCTTTGAAATGATGGGAAACTGGTCCTTTGGCGATTATTTCAAGGTACGATTGATGGGTTCGTCAATTTTTCACAGAATCGATGGTCATCTCTTAAATTTCTATACTTTCAAACTGTTCTTTTTTCATAGAAAGAGATATGCACCTGGGCTTGGGAATTTCTGACAGAAGTGTTGAAGCTCCCAGGTGATAGATTGTACGTGACATATTTTGGTGGCGACGATAAGAGTGGATTGGCGCCGGACATGGAGTGCAAGGATCTGTGGCTTTCTCTTGGGTAATTAGGACTGTTTAATCACTGTAAAACATAGTTGTCTAATTCTCATTCAACACTAAATTGCTTACATTAATAATTTTACCAACAACGCTTTTAATTTAATATTATACATAATCTTACTAGTTGCAAAATATAAATGTGCAGAGTATCTGCCTCGCACGTTCTGCCAGGCAACATGAAGGACAACTTTTGGGAAATGGGCGAGACTGGACCCTGTGGACCGTGCAGTGAGTTACATTACGATCGTATTGGTGGCCGAGAGGCAGCTCACCTCGTAAACATGGACGATCCTGATGTGTTGGAAATCTGGAATCTAGTGTTCATTCAATACAATAGGTATTTAAAATTTGTAAAAAACTATAAAAAAAACTCGCTAGTCGTTCTCACCAATAATATTAATTAATATTTCAGAGAGTCAGACGGCAGTCTTAAATCGTTACCAAAACAGCATATAGACTGCGGCCTGGGCTTGGAACGACTGGTATCGGTGATACAAAATAAACGCGCTAATTATGACACTGATCTGTTCATGCCTTTGTTTGCCGCGATTGAGAAAGGTACAGGCGCTCCACCCTATCAAGGTAAAATAGGGGTCGACGATGTTAATGGAATCGATATGGCGTATAGAGTTCTGGCTGATCATGCTCGAACTATTACAATTGCTCTGGCGGATGGAGGAATGCCTGATAACACTGGTAGAGGGTAAGTGATATTCCTTTCAACTTTCTTCTCTGCAATTTTTATATATGTATTATGAAATTTACGTATCTAATCATTCTTATTCTTTTCATAATTATTTTTATCTTTTTATACAGATATGTACTAAGAAGAATTTTACGGCGCGCCGTACGTTATGCAACTGAAAAATTAAATGCCAAGCCAGGATTCTTTGGATCTCTCGTAAACGTAGTGGTGGATCTTCTCGGTAAGTATCTTCCGTAATAAAGGAAGCCATTGTATCTTTTTATTATTTGCATTTTATCTAAAGTCAGTTTGCTGTTGCAGGTGAAATTTTCCCAGAAGTAAAGAAAGATCCGCAGAGTATTATTGAGGTCATCGACGAGGAAGAGGCTCAATTTTTGAAAACCCTATCGCGAGGTCGTAATTTGCTGAACAGGACAATAGCAAAGCTGGAATCGACTGATACTGTGCCAGGTGATGTCGCTTGGCGCTTATATGACACTTATGGTTTCCCGATCGATCTCACTCAGCTAATGACTGAGGAGAAAGGATTGAAAATTGACATGGCAGGCTATGAAGAATCTAAAAAACAAGCACAGGTATTACATGTACATATTTTGTTGTACAATTAATTTATTAATTTAATGTCAATTTTGTATACATATTTTGTGTATACGCACGCACACGCGCGCGCGCGCGCGCGCACACACACACACACACACACACACATGTATGATGAGATTTGTTTTAATCTATCCTTAATCGTACAGCTAATCTCTCAAAATAAAGCTGGCGGTGTGGACGATCAAATTAATTTGGATGTCCATGCCATCACTCAACTGCAGAAGCAAGGCATTAAACCTACAGACGATTCTCCTAAATACAATTACAAAGTAACCAACTCCGTTAAATACGAAGAGTACGAATTCGCACCATGTACTGGTACTGTAATCGCATTAAGACACGCCAAGATCTTCGTCGACAAAGTATCTTCCGGCGAAGAAGTTGGAATTCTATTGGATAAAACAAACTTTTACGCGGAGCAAGGAGGACAGATACACGATGAAGGATTTTTAGTGAAGGTCGATGATGAGGTATACAAAAATCCACGTTTTATTTTAATCCACACTATGAAAATCCACGCAATGAAAAACAAGTTTGTTAATAACATGATACTACTTTGAAAGGCTACAGAGATTCGCGTGAAGAACGTTCAAGTCAGAGGCGGTTACGTGTTACACATCGGTACCGTGGGCGAGGGCACATTAAAAAAGGGAGATAAAGTCCATGCAAACGTGGATATAGAACGTAGACGACTTGTGATGGCTAATCACAGTGCCACGCACGCCCTGAACTATGCGCTTAGGAAAGTCTTGGGAACGGAAGCCGATCAGAAAGGATCATTGGTTGCACCTGACAGGCTTCGCTTTGACTTTACAAACAAAGGTACGTTCTCGAGTTAAGGTCAAGCTGTGAATCACATGAATTAATTCCACTTACTATTAAATCTTCACAACAGGACCAATGACAGGAGGACAGTTGAAAAATACGGAAATATTTACCAACGACATGATCCAAGCAAACAAGAAAATTTACGCCAAGGAAAGCAACTTGGCTGTAGCGAAAACTATTCAAGGTTTGCGTGCCATGTTCGAGGAGACGTATCCTGATCCGGTGCGTGTTGTTAGCATGGGCATACCGGTTGAGAACCTAGAAAAAGATCCCTTAAGCATGGCTGCTCTTGAAACCAGCGTGGAATTTTGCGGGGGAACGTAAGTACTAAAGAAAATTGGCACGCATTTTTGTTTCTTCAAGTTCACTGGATTTATTTCCATTTCTAGGCACTTGCATTACACTGGACACATAGGTGATTTTGTAATAGCCAGTGAAGATGCTATCGCTAAAGGTATCAGACGCATAGTAGCGCTCACTGGACCGGAAGCGACAAAGGCCTTAAGAACGACAAAGATGTTGGAAAAACAATTGAATGAGCTTCAAGCAACGATCGAAGCTGACAAGTCTGGGACGAACTCTAAGGAACATGTAAAAAAGATAGTAGAACTAGCGGAGGAGATATCTCATGCCATCATTCCTGCATGGTGGAAGGTAGTTACATTTAATAAGTTTATATCAATTTATTTCGGTTGATAAATCACTTCGAACTCATAAGTTGTCTTTTCGTCTTATATAACAGGATAACGTGCGCAACACGTTGAAAGAATTAAAGAAGTCTCTCGACGAAAAGGAACGGGCAGCAAAGGCGGCTGTCGCCACCACGGTTGTAAAAGCTGCCCAGTCTATAATAGAATCCAAAATGGGATGTCAGGTCTTAGTTGAGGTACTGGAAGCCTACAGTAATACGAAGGCTCTAGATTCGGCATTGAAGAAAATCAGAGCTATCGCGCCCGACACTAGTGCCTTACTTATAAGCATCGATCGCGATGTCAAGAAGATTTTCGCTCTCAGTTCCGTACCTAAAGTAAGAACGTTTAATAACCTCGCGAGCATGGCGATAAAACTAAAAACAATCGTATTAATATCGAGAACGAACTTGTTCACAGTCCGCGATATCCAAAGGGCTGAAGGCAAACGAATGGATCCAGGCGATTGCGTCTTTGATGCAAGGTAAAGGTGGTGGAAAGCCCGAATCTGCGCAAGCTTCGGGCACGAATATAGCATGTTTGAACGAAATAGTGAGCAAAGCCAATGAGTTTGCCAACCAAAAGCTTGGGATTACAAGTAAGTACTGAAGCATTAATTGCTGCTTGATTTTGTTGAATTATTATGCTAGCCTAGTCAGTAAGTTGGGAATTGGAGTAGCAATTTTCCTATTATCAATTTAATAGTTTATTTTAAATTAATTAACCATAATCTGTTAGCAATCGTGTCTGCTTTCAGACAATAATACTGCTAGTAATATTTGTAAGACCTCGGAAACTTTTCGATTACTTAACACGGGAGCTTCATCAAAATTGGTGCTTTATGGGAACATTGGGAGCACTAAATGCTATTTGGCACAAATAATCGCGCAGTACAGCGGCAACGGTTTGACTGTTGAGCAAGTTGAAGATAACAAGACATGTTCTAGCGACGTAATGTTAGAAACAGCAGATGTTACGTTGCACGACAGCAATGCCATTGCGTTCTTTTTGTCAAATTCGCAGCTACGGCGTGAGGATGATTTGCTTGCCGCCAGTCAGGTTTTGCAGTGGATGAGTTACGCGCAAAACCACATTTTACCGGCGGTTAGCGGTTGGGTACTTCCATCACTTGGCGCTACTGTAACGAAGGATGCGAAAGCAAACGTAAAAGTTTCCAAGGAAGATCTTCTTTGCACTGTGAAAAGGCTGGATGGTATATTGCGTACAAGGACATACCTGATAGGCGAAAGGATCACTCTTGCGGATATTTCCATTTTTACCGCGTTGATGCCTTTGTACGAGCATGTATTTGATCCAACGTACAGAAAGCAATACACGAACTTGAACAGATGGTTCTCGACAATCCTGAATCAGCCGCAGGTAAAATGTGTAGTAAAGAATTTTACATTTTGCTCGAAAGCTACGCGCTGTTAATGCTCGTGTGAAAAGGACTCTCATTTTACACATGTTTTTACCGGATTTATTACATAAAAGTTACATCAACGGTTCGGTATCTTCTTTTGTATTAACTCTAAGATTATCGTACAACATTCTAATCTCTTTCAATAAAGTGGAAATATTCGTTCCTATCTTGGCAGAGATAGGAATTATTGGTAAGTCTACACGTTCTTTGAGTAACTGTAAATTAATCTGAAATATAAATTGTACAATCATTATTATAAAAGCTGTTTAAGATTTTTATTATAATTACCATGTTACCGTTATCATTCAAATAAAACATAAGTATATTATGGCGACACAATTAAACTAGATAAATAAAAGGAAGAATTTTTAATTTCAACTACCTGAGAAGTTGGCAAATCAATTTTATTTGCTACAATAATATGAGGCCTGTCGTTCAATCTTTCATTAAACTGAGTAATTTCATGCTTTAAAGTTTCCAAAACTTTCCACGGCTCATCATCTGACACATCTAAAATAAACATTAAGGCGGCGCAACGCTCCACGTGCTTAAGGAAAGTTATGCCGAGCCCTCTATTCTTATGCGAATCTTCTATGAGACCGGGCATATCGGCCACTAAAAGAAGGTAAGTAGATTATAAAGATAGATGAAATACATAAGAGAAAGTTTATGATATCTCTATGCTAGGTTGTACACATAATTACCTGCAATTTGTTCATAATCATCGTAATGTATCATGCCTATATGAGGTTTTAAAGTAGTAAAAGGATATGCCGCTACTTTTGGCCTAGCTCTGGATATCGCTCTCAAAAGTGTACTTTTACCAGCATTTGGCAGACCAATCTAGCAGTTTGATCAACAACATACATTTTGTTCTTAAATGTTTTATATAATAAAAATTCGTAAAGTATTTACATATATATATATACCCAGTAAACAATTTGTCAGCAAATTGTAATCAAATTGATACCAAATACGCGCAAAACTTGTCGACAAAACCGGTGCAATCTGTGTTTGCAATACGCTTGTGCTTTGCTAGCAAAACTTGTATACTTGACTTGATACCATACCAAATTGACTTGACGCCAAAGCATACGCAAACTTGACCGAGCAAGATTTGCGTATGCAGTTTGACATCAAATTGTTACCAAAAAGCGAGCAAGGTCTGCGCAACACAGTTTGACTCTAAATTGTCGGCAAAAATGGAGCAAGATCTTTGAAGAATCTTTTATTTTATACTTATTTATCGTTGTCATCAAAATTTGCTCAATATTTGGCATTAGGTTTTGGTTCCAAAACTATTATATATATATATATATATAATAGTTTTGGAACGTAGTGACGGTATTTCTTTCAGACAATAATAAAATTACAACAGTAATTGAAGGACGACTTGCCAATCCGATATGAGCCATGCTTCTTACTTCCAGCACATATTGCAAGTTTTCCCCGATTGCGCCGTATTCACATATTTCAGGCGACTGTTGAGTATCCGATTTGAAAAAGGCATTTCCGTGTCCCCCGGCACCGCCTCTCGCGGCAATAAACATCATTCCCTCTTTGCCCAGGTCGGCTACTATCCTACCGTCTACATCGCGCACGATCGTGCCGATGGGTACCTTCGTCACTTTGTGCTCTGCATTTTTACCGAAGCAATCCTTGCTGTAGCCTTTTTCTCCATCGTCAGCTTTGATCACGGAATCTACATGTTTCAAGTCCTTCACATCCGTACTCGCCTGCATGATAAAATTATGTCTGTATAAAACTGGTCAATATACTGCATATGCATATATAAATTAAGTGTATCATCTCGATTCTGTTTCATTTCAGTTATATTTACGCGCGATATACTTTAATCGTAACAGTCTTACTTGGAATATTACATGACCACCGTGCCCACCGTCACCGCCATCAGGACCAGCTCGATCGTTGACCCACAAACGTAAGAACGACATCTGTCCATCGCCACCGTTTCCTCCGATTGTTCGCAACTAACGAAAAACGATCGCACATTCATGGACACTGATTATATTCCACGAAACACGGCTCTTACCGGTTTTATGTCGACAAAATGCTGCACAGTGTCAGTCGTCGCTTTCGATTTTGTCCTACGTAGAGGTTTAGCTGTAGATTCCCTTTCATAAACGCGTGCGGTAGCAGACAACGCTCCAAGTCCACTTGAAACTTCACATCTGACTCTGTCCAATACAGTTTCACAGCCTTGCCTTTGAATTATACCACACGCGACGATATTTCTCAAGTGACGAAGACGATGCATCTGAAAGCATGTGCAAAAAAATAAAAACAGCTCACATTTTACACAACAACGAGATACAATAATGAGATAAATATATGTAGGTACCATTTCACGAAAGCCTAGATTTATTTATTTTTAACAGAGTACACAAAATTTTGTTTGTGCTATTGAAATTATCTTGAAACGACGACTTTAAATTTATCTTCTAAAAAATTCGCGATTACATTTTGATGCAATTCAACAACTCTTCTCCTGTACAACGGTATATAATTTGATTTGTAATCTATCCTGTATGTTCTCTTAATCTTTCCATCGACAGGAGACACATAACAATCACGCAAAGCTACATTCTCAATAATAGATCCGGCATAATTATACAGCGACTGATAAAATTCAATTGTATTAAAGTCCTTGTCGGTAGATAGAGTCAAGTCGAATGTAAAAGTACACGGATAAATGCATTCCATGATGAGTCCATGATCCGATTTATCTTGGATCGTCGTTATCATGTTCTTCCATGTAATATTATTTGCCACAGTGCAGTAAGAAATATTTCCTAGTTGACTCCTAGGTATAATATTGTGCGTCATGGGTGGCTCGGCCTTTGCGAAGAAATGTGTCAACGAGCCCGCAGTGTGGAACTGCTTGGCTAAACCGCGATAGCCAGTTACAACGTAGTCCCGGAGAGACTGCCACAAAAAGGGTTCCACTCTGGTCAATAGAAAATTCCCGTGCGCAGCCATTTCTACGATTTTCCAGGAATCATCCCAGCGTCTCCTAGGCTCGTCCATAGGCGTCCCACCCTGGCCGTTGCACAAGGTCACCACGACTAGGCCGTTTTCCTTCAGTACTTTTACAGACGACATGAAAAAGCCTCTCAGCAAGTCCCTGTTTCGCTCTATTCTCATTTTACCACCGACGTGGGGGAAATTAAAAATGATCTTGTCGAACTGTCGCGACTCTAACGCGGGACAATCCTCCAATTTTGTAGCGTCCACGTCAAACACGACGCAGATACCTGAAAAGAAAAGCATAGGTCCATACGTGTTTCCCTTCACACGTAGACTCACTGGTAGACACGTCGCGGCACTGCGAATCTTACTGACCATTCGCCCGGAGCGAATCTACATTTCTTTCCGCAGCCTCCTCCTGACACGCGCTAGATTCGTAGCAGGTAGCAACAAGTTCTACGTCGAACTGCAGCGTTTGTCGCGACAACGCTGCAGAGAATGAAAAGTTACCCTCTCCTACTAGCAGCACGGAGTCATTTTTACTAAAAATCGACATCCTCGATTATCCTCGTTACTGAAAATAATCGGCCGTATGTTAGATAAATGCTTTTCTTTTCAGGTTCACGAATTATTCGAAATTGACCAGAGACAGGTTAGGAAAATAGGTTAGACGGCCACGTAATTTTTCACCACGTGTAACTTCGCTATTGAAATTCAGCAAGTTCGACTGACCTTCTTTGATGTTATTCTCTCAAGTATCAAAGTACATTGGCCACCAATTAATTAAGGTATGTATCTTTATGCTATACTTGCGAGTTTGTGTTTCACAAAGAAAGAAGTGTGTGCGTGCGTCGACCGTCGACTATACCGACATACGCACATGCGAAAAGCTTCAAGAGCCAAGTTCGATAATGCTCGATAACCAACGAAATAATATCTCGCGTGTGATCATCATCGACGTAAAAAAATCATTTTTCCATTATTCCATTGAGCTCACTTTTGACATTTAGCACAAAGCTGTTCAGTAAATTTCTTCAGTTTGTGCTCAGTAAAACGAGTGTGGTTGGGCAATATACATGTTTAGAATTAAATGCTAACTTACATAGTTATTGGAATATAATTATCTTTTCTAACGATTAAGGTAATTGTAACAGTAAAATTCTTAAATTACAGGTGAGAAAGAAGCTATAAATAATGGTTTTGTGAATGACTGTTTTGTGTATGAAACAAAACATACTTGTTGAGGAAAAAGTTGAAAAGAACGTTTCAAGAAGAGAGACTCCAGGTCATCGCATATAAATGTTCCAGGTCACAAAAATGTTTGCCAGCGGTAGAATCGTGCTTAGCTGCACAACGGTCGCGGCAAAATATCACCGCGGGCCACCGCGATGTAAGCTGTATAAAGCAAATGTAAGTTTTCAAGCAGAGCGATTCCTGTTTTGTTTTTTTCTATTCTCTTCGATCTAAAGCCAATGATCTTCTACATTCACCGCGTGATGTAAAACGTACTTTCAGTTTCCGTTAAAGGATCAAACTACACGTTCAGCAGCTTGCGTCCACAGTTTAGTTTTTAATAGACCGGCGCCGGCAAAGGAAGCACCAGTTTCACCGGCCAATAGATACGTCCTGAGAACGCACACCTGTGGCGAGCTGACGCTCAAGAATGCTGGAGAGAAAGTGAGATTGAATGGCTGGATGGAATTCCAGAGAATGAGGAAATTTATAACGTTACGAGATTTGTATGGATCAACGCAGTTACTTATACCGGAAGATGTATGGCTAATCGTTATATCCTACTGAAATCTTTGATAGATAATCGTGTGAAATAAAACATTCAAGCTTTCAATGATTTCAGAGAAAGGATTTGGTAGAAATTATAAAAAACTTGTCTTTCGAAAGTGTCTTGAGCGTGGTGGGCAAAGTCGTGCCGAGACCCGAAGGTCAGCAAACTAAGAGAATGAAAACGGGAGATGTAGAAGTGTACGTAGAATCTCTGGAGGTTTTAAGCGTAGCGTCGCAGAATCCTCCGATATTTATTCGAGAGCACAACAAAGCCACGGAGAGTCAGCAAATGAAATATAGATATCTGTCGTTGAGATATCCTCGAGTGCAGAGAAATTTAAGGTTGCGTTCCTCCCTGATGATGAAGATGAGAGAGTTCTTAATCAACGAGTGCAGTTTTGTGGACATCGAGACGCCAACGCTGTTTAAATGCACACCAGGGGTATATATATATACATATATGCTTCTTAACATCTAGACTAATATACAGGGTGTCCCATAATTGGTGAGCCAACTTTCGTGAGCATGTAGAGCGGGCGAAATCGAGTCGAAAAGTCCTCTACCATTTTGCAACTGTCGCAATAGTTAACGAGATATTAATGATTAAAAATCGCCGTATTATATATATATACACACACACACACAC
>VBVR01005765.1:0-11361 GCA_011638315.1 Tetramorium parvispinum
GTACGGGCATGTATGGATATGTGTGGGTTTGTATAAAACGACATAAAGGCACAATAACAAAATTATTTCGTGATAAAATTCATATTTAGAGATCCAAAACACCCTTTTAAGTTTTATGAAAATCTAGAAGTTATTTTAATTCTTCAGCATTTTTGATTCGCCATATTGAATCCACCATTTTGAATTTTTGAATTTTAACCTCAAATTCATATTCAGCGATCCTTAAAAGCCTTTAGTATCAAGTTTCATGAAAATCCATTGATTTATTCAATTGTTATTGAATTTTTCTTCAGTACGTGTATACACGTACTTCACAGTCAAGGGGTTAAACTCAAGTGACGTAATGCAAATTAATATGCATATATATAGATACAGGTGAATGGGAGCCCGAAGGAACGGGTGAATGTGGTGCCAGGGTTTGGTGTCCCGATTTACTTCACGAGGGACAGTGGCACCACATAGCTATCGTGCTAAACCGCGCGGTTCTGAAAAACTCCAGCTTTTCATTATACTTGGACGGTCAACATATCCATAGTCAAAAGGTAATTATCATTAAAAGAAAAGTGATGAAGCAAAGGTTTTCTAAATCACATTTGCAACGTATTTGTTTTTAGCTTCATTACATCACGCAAGTTCCTGGAGGGGGGGCAGCCAATTTAACTGTGGCTTCTCCGGTTTACGGTTATATCGGCACGCCGCCCTGTTGGCGCAGATATTCTAGATTGACGTGGAAACAAGGACCGTGCCATTTGGTAGAGGAAGTGTTTAATTCTCAAAACATTGCCACTTTATTTAGACTGGGGCCACATTATATGGGAAGCTTGCAAGCACCGCAATTAAGTGGTACTGAGATAAATGATTCTATTCTAATCTTCAGATATGACAGATAATATTCAAAATTCAATTCTATAAGTAATAAATATTAATAATATATATATTATTTTTTTGCAGGCCCTGAACCTCTAGCACCTCTTGTAGCTGAAGAAAAGGTTGTGTTTGGATTGAATGCAAAAGCTATGTCGCAATTAACTCTAGCGAAAATCAGAAAGGTTTATAGCCGAGCGGATAATAAATCAATCGCCAAACAAGTACGAATGCTTTAATTAAGTTCAATCAAGAGGAAAGAGGAAAAACTTAAACTAAATGATTAATATCTGACTATTTTATATAACAGCTTGGTATGTCATCCCATGAGAATGCCACACCTATTAGAGTCCTCCATAACTCCGCGGGACACCTCAGTGGTCCAGCCAGAGCATTAGGTGGTGTAGTTGTCGGTTATCTTGGCGTTCGTGTATTTAGTCCTAAGCCAGTAGCTACTATGATCGACAATGTAGGAGGATGTTCAGTGTTATTAGGTACGATTAAGAATCAAATGGCAAATAATACCTATCTCGATATTGTACGATGTTGTTGTCACAAGACTAAAGATTTTAAATCTATTTAAAAGGTTTAATAGCTATGGCCCAAGATGTAGAATCTTTATATGCGGCTGTAAAGGCACTAGTATGCGTAGTGAGATCCAACCAAGCGGCCCAACAAGAGATGGACCGCAGAAGGGGATATCAGACCCTGGCTATGTTGTTACGAAGAAAATGTCCTCTCCTAAACAGTCATATATTACACCTAACGTTCAGTCTCGTGGGGACTGTCGACAGCGGCAGAGAAACCAGTGCAATTCCTAACGTTACAGCGTTTCAAGATCTCTTATGTGATTTGCAAGTAAGCCTATGATAATACTGTCTAATATGTGAGCGAATGTGGATTTAAGCAAACAACTGATTCAACTAATTAACTCGTTCATTTCAGGTTTGGCACGAAGCACCTGGAGAACTGCTAAGATCTCTCCTTGAACATTTATACGAGCTAATAGCGGAATCCAGCGAGAAACGAACCAACTTGCGATTAATGAGAGATTTACAATTAGTACATAAATTATTGCACATCTTAAGCGACGTAAAGCTAAGTAACACTAGACAGATCCTTCTGGCGCTTCTCAGTATATTATTGGGTCAACCACGACAAGCTGATCTACTGTGGTAAAGAGTCTTCTTCTGTTCACATTTGCATTACTATACTGCATTACTATATTAATTATCTACGTATATACAACTTTCTCATTTGTGTCTCGCAGGTTCGGACAATTCATTGTGGCTACCTTACCGTTATGTTCTGAAAAACATCTAATTCTTAGAGAAGGAGAAGGTACCAAGGATGGAGAGGGCGAGAGTATACTTTTACGTAATCGTTGTTTACAGCTTTTACATTCGTTGTTGTTTAATGGATCCAAGGTTAATGTAAAGTAAGAAATTGTGCTGATATCTTTGATCCTATTACGTTAGCATGCTGAATATGTGTGTTCGATGTGTGCGATACAAGTGCAACTGTACTTTTACAGTATGTGTGAAGAAGTAGCTAAAGTTTTGGGCCTAGATTGGGTGCTACTGTTCCTCCAGTCTGGTCTACATAGTACCACAGTTGTCTGGGGATTACGTATACTTGTAGCGATATGTTCTGTGCAATCGATTCTACAAAAGTTCAAGGAAGGCACGAGCAACGGTGGTTGGCTGCGGCATACCGATCACAATAAGATGGCACTAGCACTTGGTATACGATAGCAATTTATACTTATCGCTTTAATATGTAGTTTATTAAACTACATATTTTTTAAATAAAATAGTTGCAGTATAATAATACAACATAACATATTATAATATGCGTAACAGGTTGTCATCAACAAATGTCAACTGGTGAAATTAAACCATCTGGGCTTCATGTACCAGGATTTCAGCATCTGGGCTGGTTGCTTCCGCAACATATCGATCTTGTCCCGGAACTTTATTTTCTTTTCATTGCTCTGATGATGGGACAGCCTGTTAAATTGTTACCTACCGATTCAAAGGTAAAAATATACATAATTAATCTTATTTTTATATTAAATCAATCTATATATGTTTTAAATCTAATCGTGAAATGATTTAGTCGCTCTTTGTTCCCTGCAATCGATTTTGCTGCTCCTTTATTAGCGTTTTAATATGGAAAATAATTATACTAACTACATGCATTACAATTATGTGACAGCTCGATTTAGATAACGTTTGGAGCTTTATGTTCGGAGTCCCGGCAAATCACACATTATCATCCTTTGCTAGTAGAATTAATCTTTGTCCCGAAGCAATGGTCACGTTACTGGCTATGGTGCGGACTATGTTGAACAGCCACTCGAACAAGTGAGAGCTATCACGAGCAATCGTTAATCTATCTCACAATCAATATAATTGTGTCGCATTACGTTGTAATAAATTAATTTTTTCTTTTTAACAGCCCGGAAGTATTACCAGCGTGGTTAAACGATTATCCCGTGACAATAATACAATTCCTGTTCTTCCTTTACCGCAATTTTACCGATTTCATGCAAGTCTTTATGTCCGCGGAAGTTTTGGGCGCCTTAGCTGGGACTTTGTTTCCGAAACCCGCGAGTTCTAGTCAAGATAGTAGTGGTGCCAGTACTCCAGCCGACGAGGTAATTACATTAATTCGACAGAATGTTTTTTCTAAAAAAAATTAATACTTTTGATTTTCGATGTTTAAAGAATTAAATACTATCAGAATCGTCCATGATGCTTTTCCAAACAGCTTGCTATATAAATTTGTAAAATTTGGAAAGTATCTTTATGGAGATATTACAATTAAAGATATTAACTTTAATTATTGCAGCAAGAACCAGTATTAGTAAGATCGCCATCGAAAGATGTTGGGTTGACAAATCACCCGGCGAAAAAGTTCGTAATGGACTTTTTTAAAGTTATCGTTGTTGACTCACTCTCATTGCCAGTTACGGCGAAGTCGCCGGCGATAGATCTTGTCCTGGAAGCATGGCCGGAACATGCGTCAACGGGACAGCAAATGCGTTATCAGACAGAAGTGTTGTCCATATTAATGGAACATTTATTAGCCGCGGATGTATTGATAGGGGAACAGGCTGCGTTGCCTGTCGTTCCCGGTGGCTCGGCCAATAACATAACTAATAATGTTTGCTACGTGGCAGCCAGAATAGTTGACAAATTGTGGCAAGGTAATAGTTTAGCCTGCGCGCTGCATGTGTAAATCTAACTAATTAATAAGATTAATAAAACTATGTAATATGATTTTTCAAATTTCCCAGGCGCTCTGACAAAAGACCCACATGAAGTATTCGAGTTTATTGTAAAATTGATTGGACAAGCGAAAAGACGACCTGGCGCTGTTAGCATGGAAGGCCTTCATCACTGCCTGAATAGGACAATTTTATTCTTACTGTCACGTGCGACCGATTCTATTGCCGATCAAATGGCGGTATTAGATACATTACATAAGCTTACTACCCATAGGTATGTACAAGTTGCGGAAGGCTATACACGTTTATAATACTTATATTTTTGTTAAAAGTGAAGAAAATGTAAATAAGTTGTGATTTTTCTGCAGATTATTAGTATTCGGTGCTGGCAATCACGAATTAGAGTTTATCGGCTGTTTAACGTACTGTCTGTTACAACTGACCGCTGATATAAAGATCATGTTGGACACTAACATGAAAACCACGTGGCACGTGAATCCACAGGTGGAATCCAGCGACGACAGACTGATGTCTCACCAGGGGCAAAATTTAATGGCCGTAGCGGCAAAGAGAGTCTGGGAAGAGTTGTATGTGTGTAAGAAGCCAGCAATAGAGGAAGTTTTCAAAGTGACTCTGTCAGCGCCTGTGGGTAACGAGCGGGCACCAGAATTGCCGGTTGTGAGAGAACAAGTTCACGAAGCTGCATCGAAGCTTTGGCTGAATTACGTAGTTTCGGAAAGAAGAGCCTCGTATAGGGTTCCCTGGGAACTCCACAATCAAATCCAATCGGTATGTTAAAGTTTTCTCTATACCGTACGTTTTCTGTGTTATCAGAGTTATTAGAAGAACTATACTAAATGCACATTTGCGTAAGCAACATATGAATATATGAAAAAAAAAAAATTACAGAAAATCCAAAAAGTGACAGGAGGACTGACAAGATTAGCGAGTCGAACAAAAGTGCGAAAAGAAGAGTCTGTGCGCGTAAGGCTTAGATTACATCAGAATACCGTTGCTCAATGGACAGAGCAACACGTTGCGTTAGTCAGGGAACTAGCTGCAGTAAGGCGTTTACAGCACCAACAGACCAACTTGCACACTCAACGTTATGTATATCAAGTAAGAAATTCTACCTATTCTTTATTCTACTTATTTCTATTTAATAGGTTTTTTATTCTTCTTATCGAGGAACAAAGTCGACGTTTACCTTGTGCAAGAAATATTCCGCGTTAATGGAAAACTTAACAAGTAGGAAAAATAATATGCTAAAGTATGCTTTCAATTCATTTGTAGGAATGGCTGCAAACCGAGACGGAATTGACTAGAGAACGCGGCCTTTGGGGACCTCCGACATCTACCGTCCTGGACAAATGGATGTTGGACATGACTGAAGGTCCGTGTAGAATGCGAAAGAAGATGATGAAGAATGAACTCTTCTACATACATTATCCATATCGGCCTGAATTAGAGCACCCTGATAATGTGAGTTTTATGCTTTTGTGTATAATAATAAATCGTAAAATTATTTCGAAATTTAAATATAAGTCTTTACATGTATTCGCAGTCGTAATGCGATCTATTAATTGTTTAGAAACAGCTAAAGTACAAAGTAGCGACAAGCATGGATAGTAAGGAGTACTATCTGAAACAACTCGGCAATTCCTCCGGAATGTTCGAACGCGAACGAGACCCCGTTATAGATGATACACCATTAAACGTCAATGAAACTTCTACCGAGAGCGAGCCGCCGATGGTTCCGTGCACGCTGGAGCGCCACGCTAGCGAGCCAGACGAGGCGCCCGAGGATAACGAACAGGAAGAAGAGAACAATCAAACTGTTCCAGACAATCAAACTTTGATACGTCTCCTGGAAGAGCATGAGAAGGTTTTTATTTCTATACGATCGATGTTTACGAAATTGCTGCGATGTTCTTTTTCTAATAAAACCTCTATTCGTCTTTCAGATAAGTCACATGTTCAGATGCGCGCGAATACAGGGTTTGGACACGACTGAGGGTCTCCTCTTATTTGGAAAGGAACATTTCTACGTGATCGACGGATTCACACTGTTGAAATCTAGAGAGATAAGGGATATAGAGAGTCTGCCGGACGCGTACGAACCGATCTTACCGTCGCCGGGATCTCCCAGAAGATCCAGGGCAATGAGACAGTGTTCCAAGTTTAATTACGAAGACATCAGGTATTGTCGAGAAAATTTTCTTTGCAAAATGTCTGAATATCAACATTTAGATCGCTATATGAATTTTGCGTTATTTACAGGGAAGTACACAAGAGACGATATTTACTGCAACCCATGGCACTGGAAGTATTCAGCGGGGATGGTAGAAACTATTTACTGGCATTTCCGCGAAAAGTGAGGAACAAAGTTTATCAGAGATTCATGACGTTTGCCACTGCGATCGCTGACAATGCTCAGCAATCTGTAGCTGGTCAAAGGCGAACAGCAAATGTCGAGCAAGCCACTGGCTTACTCTCGAATCTCATAGGGGAAACTTCGGTTACTCAGAGATGGGTGGTTAGTAGTTACAACTATGTAAAACAAAGAGGATAAATAGTAGAGAGCCTGTGCTCCTTATTAAGTATAAACATTCTCGTCATAGAGAGGAGAGATATCTAACTTCCAATACCTGATGCATCTCAATACTCTGGCGGGTCGTAGTTACAACGACCTTATGCAATACCCGATATTCCCGTGGATCTTAGCCGATTACGACAGCGAGGAACTCGATCTCACGGACTCGAGGACGTTCAGAGATTTTAGCAAACCTATGGGCGCACAAAGTTCCGAACGATTGTTGCAATTTAACAAAAGGTACAGAAAGTAAAATAATATATGTTGTGAGAAAGACAAATTTTTAAAACGATTATCTTTTTTTATAGATATAGAGAATGGGATGATCCGCACGGAGAGACTCCTCCTTACCATTACGGCACACATTATTCGTCAGCGATGATAGTGTGTTCCTATTTAGTGAGAATGGAACCGTTTACGCAACACTTTCTCAGATTACAGGTTTGTACATATCGAAAAGACAGTCACTTTTTATAAGTAATTTTTTTTACAGTAATTTGTCTTTTATCTTTGACCTTTGCAATAATTACAATTTTTCGGTAGGGTGGGCATTTCGATTTAGCCGACAGGATGTTCAATAGTATAAAGGAAGCGTGGCTGTCCGCTTCCAAACACAACATGGCCGACGTGAAGGAACTTATTCCAGAATTTTTTTATCTCCCGGAATTCCTAGTCAATTCGAATCACTTTGATCTAGGTAAATGCCTCTTTGCGCGAATATTACTTAGGTTTCTTTCTTTTTCCATATAATGGTCTCATGCGTGATATTTTCCATATAGGCTCTAAGCAAAGTGGTGTTCAACTCGGCGATATCGTTCTTCCTCCCTGGGCAAAGCAGGATCCTCGCGAATTTATTCGCGTACACAGACTCGCGTTGGAGTGCGATTACGTATCGCAGCATCTTCACCAGTGGATTGATCTGATATTTGGATGTAAGCAGAACGGCCCAGCGGCTGTCGAAGCCGTTAACGTATTCCATCATCTATTCTACGAAGGCAACGTTGACATCTACAAGTCAGTTTACATAATTAACTTCGTTCATTTATGATTCCTGACTTTATCTATAATAAATGGTCTAATTCTCGATTGCAGCATCGACGATCCGCTAAAAAAGAACGCTACTATTGGCTTCATCAATAATTTCGGTCAGATACCTAAGCAATTATTCAAAAAGCCGCATCCGGCAAAGAAGATGACGCAGAGAACCAGCGTTATAGATCCCGGGCCCATTACTCCTGGACTGAGCATCACTACGTCAGATAAATTGTTCTTCCACAATCTTGATAATTTGAAACCGTCATTGCAGCCCATTAAAGGTTCGTATTCCTGCCCGATATTCTCCATTAATAACGCCAACTTATTTTTAAACATATATTAATTTTTTCCTCACAGAATTAAAAGGTCCCGTTGGACAGATATTGCACGTCGACAAAGCTGTATTAGCAGTGGAACAAAACAAGACACTCATCCCACCCTCCTACAATAAATACGTGGCATGGGGATTCGCTGATCATTCTCTCAGAATAGGAAACTACGACAGCGACAAAGCGATTTTCGTCGGCGAAGCTATGATGCAAAGCAGTGGGGAAATAGTAGCGTGTGTTTGTCCGTCTTCCAAATTGATAATTACTGCTGGCACTAGTTCCGTAAGTCTTTTACTTACAATTGTAAAATAGAAAACTTTGAACAATAATTTCTCAATAATTCGCCATTTTATGAAAGAAAGAGACGAATTATCGTAGAAAATGCACGTCGCATTCCAATTTAATTATCCAGTTCAAATGCTCAAAAGATGGTAGTTTAAAACTGGCTTGTGTGAAAAATTACTTTATTTTATTAAACACATGTGTTCGAAGGTCGTCACTGTTTGGGAATACGCCAAGCGGCAACTTTCTATAAAACAGTGCCTGTACGGACATACCGATGCAGTCACGTGTTTATCATCCAGTCCCGCGTACAACGTTATCGTATCCGGATCGCGAGATGGTACGGCGATTATATGGGACTTGTCTCGATGCTTGTTCGTGCGTCAACTTAGGGGTCATGCAGGACCAGTGGCTGCAGTAGCCATAAATGAATTAACGGTATATTAACAATATATGTAAAGACGTAATGAATCGACATATGTATGTGATAAAATGTTATACGGAGAAATATGTTGCAGGGAGATATAGCTACATGCGCAGCTACGTGGTTACACGTGTGGAGTATCAATGGAGAAGAATTAGCAAGCGTGAATACTTGCGTTGGCCGCGCCGACAGAATGCAACAAATATTATGCGTCGCTTTCAGTCAGACTCACGAATGGGACTCTCAAAATGTTATTATGACTGGCTCCACTGATGGCGTTGCTCGTGTAAGATATAACACGATCTCTGTTTCTTTTAAATATTTTAATTGATCGAAATTTGATCAAAAAATCTTTTCCATATTTTCCACGACAAACTACGAAGCAATTTGTTTACAGATGTGGTCAATGGATTACGTGCAAGTGCCTGCAGAGGAAGAAAAGCCTGAAGAAGTAACAACTGCCAAAGAAAAGAACGAGAAGCCCGACACGGAGGGCAATCAAACTGAAACGAAGAAGAGAGTTCAGGAATTAGTCAAACAAATGAGTATATCTGCCGAAGGATCAAGTAAGTAACATCGCATAGATGTCGATAAATGCAGTTGTAATAGAATTTTACTTTTGTTTCAAGGTACACTTATGAAAAGTGGCTCTGAGAGTAGTCTCTCCGAAGCGGAAAATGCCAAAGAAGCTTCCAGGCTTCACGAGGAAAAAGAAGAGTGTTCCGATAATGAATCCAGTAATGGTTCAAGTAATAAACCTTCACCTCAGAATAATCACGCGTCACTGGTTGTGTTGCGTAGAAAAAGTCGCGGAAATCCAATGTTCAGGAAAAGCGAAGGCGGTGGACGTGCCGATAGCGAGGGCACGCAAACCAGGTAATAGAATTTACAATCCCAAGTCGCGGAGATCCTATTGTAATCGTGGGATATATCCCTGTTTGTATATTTTACAGCGAGTCCACCAGCAATCCCGGAGATTCCGAAGGGGCATTAAGGGCTAGTAAAAGCGACACTAGTCTCACCGACAGCTTCGTTATGGTCACCGAAGCTGATACGAAGCCGCGAAAGATCAATCCGCAAAATATTTTACGGGACGGTTTCAAGTGGCAAAGACAGTTGGTATTCCGCAGTAAATTAACAATGCATACTGCCTACGATCGTAAAGACAATGCAGAGCCAGCGTCCATCACGGCCCTAGCAGTATCAAGGTATTTCTGAAGCGCATATAATATTGTTAAAATTATAACGACAATTTTCTTATAATAAAATAAATTTGAAATAAAAACTTGTCTCAATTTGTGGTTATATTAGTTGCAGTATATTATAATTCTTACATATCCTTTGCAATTATGTTATAGAATTTAATTATTTATAAGAGACAATATATTAAGTATATTATTGTTGTATTGTTTGATTATTCATAGGGATCACAGAACGGTATACGTAGGCGATACTCGTGGCAGAGTATTTTCATGGAGCGTGTGCGAACAACCTGGGCGCACAGTCGCCGATCACTGGTTGAAAGATGAGGGAGCGGACTCTTGCGCTGGCTGCGGCGTCAGGTTCAATCTATATGAAAGAAGGCACCATTGCCGCAACTGTGGGCAAGTATTCTGCTCGAGGTAAGTTTTAGAGATTGTACTTCTTTCAGAAAAATGGTCCTTGATGCTTTGCGTATTTAGCCGAGTTAATTACTTCACACAGATGCAGCCGATTCGAGTCCAAAATATCCAGGCTCGGTATCCTAAAGCCGGTTAGAGTCTGTCAGGGCTGTTATTCGTCATTACGGTCTCAGAGTAATTCCACCGAGAGTAACACTTAATGTCACAGCACGAAGTCTTGTATGAATCGTTAAAGTATATGGAAAACTCTTAGCGGGTTGTAAATACTTAAGTGTACCTATTATTATTAATTGTTCAGTTGAAATTCTGTACATGAACAAAACACAAAGTGTTCTATTCTTTCTTGTGCGCCAACTGAACGCGCGATCTATTGTATTTGTTTTCACGGATGAGTTTATGCCGTCGTCATTCGTATCTGCGTAAGCAAGGATTGTTGCATTTTTTATTCTTCGTGACGATATTTCCATTATTAATCGTTTTACTGAAGCAACAACAAGGTATGATTCTTATAGATGTTAGGTGCTAGGTTGTACATTCCTTGTCAATTGTTTCAAGTCATGGATAAGTTATTATTAACTTGCGAAAGAGAGAGAGAGAGAGAAATAATTCTAAAATATTAAAAAAAATATATATATATATTTCTTTTTACCATTGACAGGGCTGTATAAAAAATTACGCCAATTATATATATATATATAATTTTTCACTCTCTCTACTCCTATGTTTTAAATCAAGTTATAAATTATATGTTACCCTTAAGATATTTACATTAAGGGGGACGATGTAAGATGTACTTTCCAAATTTTCTTAATTAAAATTCTTACATGTATATATTTATTTTTATTCTATTTAACACAGTAGTGCATTAAGTTGTAAAATGATAATACTATTTCCAATCATTGTGTAATATGTTACTTTGATTATCATTCATATTGATTGATTACTAGTTATTATTGATAGATTATTATACAAGATTATAA
>VBVR01005766.1:0-11387 GCA_011638315.1 Tetramorium parvispinum
ATCAAGTCCTTCTTGACAAAACCAAACGGTTCACAAAAACGAGATATGATTATGGTCCTATCTCGTTTTTGTGAACCGTTTGGTTTTGTCAAGAAGGACTTGATTACCTGAGATAGAGATAGCATGGCCAATCCAAGCATGTCCGTATCCATTGATTTTACTATATTCCATGAATAAATGACGAAGCTCAGCGACACTTGCGTGTAATCCTGTACCAAAAATTGCGCTCTGCAGTCCCAAACCGGGGATGTGGTCGAGCGGACGTAATGCGTTGTTTTCACCTGAAAACCCATAGAACATTGATAGATGCCGCTTAGATGTAATTTTTAAAATATTGCAAGCGTATTCAAAACGGTATTATAAATTGTATTTACCTTTTTCCGATTATTAAACAGCATGCAGTAAGGATTACACTGAGCAGTATCGCCGTGGAGATTGTCAGCGGAATGAATGTACACCACCAATACTCCTGAAAATTACGTCGCATGATAACGGGAATATATCTTTGTTTTCGATTCATTACGAAAGAAATACACCTAAAGACTCTCTACAAATTTTCACGAAAAAGCAAATAGGTTTGGCGATAAGGTTTGGCGTGCTTGAAAGCTTTACGGATAAGAGTCTGATAAGGCTCCTCATAGTAAAACCATCAAGCGTACATTTACTTAAATATTGCATCAAATCAATAAATGTTGCACACAATCATGCTCACACTCTAGTTTCACGACACGATACTTCAATTAAATTTACCTGCTTTGTGCGCTTTGTGGCAAGAGTCTCGCGACACTGAAAATATTTTTTTAACGAAATTTAAACGATAATACTAATCGCGGCGAAAAGAAATTTTTGCACTGAGAGAAAAATATAGTTAGTTTTGGCCTCAATCACAATTTTATAATATTTCTAACGATAATTATGGTTAACATAATGATGCATATAGTTAAATTAATCATATTTTTTTGTTATAAAATTATGGTTGAAGCCAAAAGTAACTATATATTTTTCTCTCTGTGCAGATATTTTATAGAGATACGTTCGTCTGTGACTTAATGTCAAATTACAAGTGTCTCTTCTCCGTTTCATTCCATATTACATTATATTAATATTTTTTTATGTACCTGCAAGATGCATATTATCGGCCATTAAATCTGGCTGCGGTAAATCGGGTTCCAAATGCGGGAGAGTGGTGTACTCTAATCGCGCGTTGATGCTCGGAATGTTAGTGCTACTGCGGGACGGTTTCTTTTGTTGTAACACGGTTTCAACGCTGTCGAATAAAAACAAATAAAATTAACAAGGAAAAAATGGATTTTAAGCATCAAATACGTTTACTTGTGAATTATCGTTATATGACATTTAACAAAGTTTAACAAAGTTATAAATCGTACATTTAGACTTTACTTTCAGCGAAGATAAACTGATAAATTAAATAATCTCACGCTCTCTAACGAGCTTTAAATAAGAATCTCAAGATTGTATGAGCAAAGACTGTAATTTTCATTAAAAAGTATAAATAAAATTTTGCTAATATTTATAGTCTGCAAAATAAATGAAATAAAAATAGATTAATCATTCATTTATTTAAAGACAAATGGATTAATGGGCTAAAGCTGATGAAAGACTCGATTTTCGTGTATCGATAACGCGAGAATTGAAAAAATCAAATGTAAAATACTCAGGCGACGTGGCGTAATGTTGACTTACATTTGCGAATTCTCCCAGTCGTAGACTCCTAACGCCAACTCGAACTGCGCCAGAGTGATCGTACTAACGAGACGTTTCGCTTTCAGCTTGATGGTGATCCTCTCGTTGTCTAACGGCCCGACCAAGAAAGATACGTCCTCGGTCCACGTGGAGCTCAAATTTGAGGTGATCCGTCTCTGATCGCCGACCGTTACAACGAGCCATCTCACCTCATCAGCGACGTTCGCTGGCAACGGAGAAACGCCAGTTAGGGACTTTCTAACGAGTCCATAATAGTTCATAATAATGGCCCGCGCGTCCATTATAACGCATAGCAATTGCGTGTTTGACGGGAATCCATAGTAAGTAAAACCGCACGTTTTAACTACGCTAAATCACGCTAAACGAAAATTTAACGGTCGATAGCCGTTTCTTTCCAGATCTCTTAGTTCTAGCGCTATGGTCTTGTTCGCAGTCTTTATTTAAAGAACACTTACCAGAACAACCATTCTGGCACAGGACAACGGTAAGCACTCCTTGCGGCAACAAACTGGTCATGGAATCCAATCCAGGACCCGGTCGCTCCCGCGCCCTCAGGTTCAGCTCCAAGTGGCCCGGGTCGACCAGCCAGCTGGCCAGAGCATCTGTGACCACCGCGTGAATCCAAGTCTTGATAAGCGGCATCTCCATCATCTGCACCGCTCGCAGGATTCTTACGCTGAACCAAACGTCCGGCTTCTCCAGAAAACTCACGCTGAGCCCGGTCGCATGTGGAAACGGCGCCGACGTGTTCAATGTTAAATTGACAATGATCGTGCCGGACAGCGATAGCTTCTCCACCGCCAGATCAATGTCCATTCCCACACTGCCGAGGTAATTGCAAAAAGAATCATAAAATTATTTTAGAATAAAGAATAAGAAGATAATAAGAAAATCATGAGTAAGATCGTAATATTAGAACTGGAAGGAAAAAAAACAAACTTGGAATATACCTCAGTCGACACAAAACACCAGTGAGATTTCATCTATGTTATAATTTCGCAGTCAACAATATAAATATAATATAACACATATTGTTATATTGTTGTTATATTGATGCTTTGTGTCGACTGGGTACATATTATACAAAATTCTGAGCAAATGAACCACAATAATGACACGATGTAATATAAAAGTAAATTAATATTTGCGTGAAGTGACGAGAATACGAGATATTTGCGACTTCATCCGAGAAGTTCTCGAACAGTTTTTAACATAGTGAATGCTTCGTTCCTCACCCTTTACCAAACAACCGCGTGGTGATGAGCATGCGGAATTGTTCGCAATCTAGCCGCAGGTCCGCTTCGATGGACAATTTAGTCTGGCCAAAGAGGTGGCCATTGGGAAGATCGTCATCACTACAGCAATCAAGTGTTCTGACGCGAGTGATGCACGGCGTCTGTTCGCCGAGAGTGAGTTCGCGCAATTCTAATGGACCTGAAAAAACGAGCATCTCTTATAGAATTACAATGAAGCTGCTAAACGACGAAATAATTTGGAGACCTTCGAGCGGTCGATGATTAATTTCCTTGGAACTTAATTCCAGCTTGGGACTTTGAAATTTTACAAACTGGTTTATCTCTCTTTCGATCTCCTTCTGTCTTATCGCGAGTCGTAAAACCTATATTTACAAAGAGCGTCCTTACCTAGTATACCGGGTTTGGCTTCATTAAGGAGAGGTTCCAGTCGTTCTTTCGCCAACGAAAATATACTGGCAGCGCTGAATCTCCACCTGGAGAAGTAATATTCGACACGTAAAACAGGAGCTCTAACATTAATCTGCGGAGTGTCGTATATCAATTGAAGTGCTAATTTTCATTTCAGTTTATTAAATGTACATCACAGACAGTCTTCTCAATCTACATGAAAATCCTTTCCCCTTTCATATTGAATCTCTGCAGATAGATATCTCGAGGAGCAACGTGATGTGATACGTTTCATTAAACATTCAGTTTAATTAAGCGAATGGTCAGATTTAATACGATAAAGCGTTCTCTCGAGCGTGAAAGAAGTTTACTGACGTTTCGATGCCATAACGGGCGAGTTATTTCTAGAGTTTATCGTTAACGACATCCCATTTTCGTCATCGATAACGAGTTGATTCACATAATACTCGGCGGCCCACGTGAGTTTCGTGAATAGATTAAAGGACAGACAAGTAGATTAACCACGTGCCCACGCACTTGTCATTTTTTAGAGTGTTCGGATATCTTGCCTGTCTGAGTCCGGCACTTCCGCTTTTTTTTATTGTGAATTCCGTTGTTAAATAGTTTTCTTATACAACACATTAAATACGTTAAATTTCTAAAATTACTTCTCCTATTATTAGTTTTCTATTATTTATTATTTCTATTGATTTACAAATTTTACAATCTTATGATTTTATTAAAAAAATAATTAATTGTAGTTTTAATTTTTATATCACTGACTTTTCCGAGAGGAGAACTTAAATAAATAGAAAATTACTTTCGTACCAGAGCATCGTCGCGAGTGTGCGGAAGTAGAGTCTGTCCGCAAGTTACTATCCGGTCTTTCTAGACGCTACAAAATTTTTTACAGGTGTTCGTAGGAATTTTCCGAAGTCATCGTACTTTTCCTGCGTTCGCATATGATCAAATAAACGCCATGCGTGCGTGATCGCGCCGTCGTTCTCTTTATACGCGTATGGTGTGTATAACACGTTGCGCTGAATTTACCGCTTTTTCCCCGCATGTAGATGTTCCCGCTGGTCGGCGAGAAACCCGCAGCTGGGGCTGTTCAGGAATGCTCGAACAGGTCTATCAACTATCCAAATAAGTAGCACTCTTTCCACGGCCTATTGCCGCTTGCCGCACCGGCCGTTTTCAACCGCTGACGAGGAAAGGATGGCGCGCGAAGAAAATCGCCTGGAGACGCCGACGAGACCGTTTCTTTTTTTTCTTAATATAATTTTTTTTTGTTATATTAGGATCGGTTTTTCTAACTTCTTGGTGAACTAACTAATAGTTAAATCATACTGAATCATACTAAATCATAAACTTTGTTTTATCTTCAAATTAGACAAGTTCAGACGTATGATTTAACTAGTTAGCTTTCCAAGAAGTTGGAAAAACTGGTCTCAAATCGCAAATTTTTTTTAGCTGGAAATTAATTTTAGAATTTTTAAAGATTTTCCAACAATCATTTCCAACAAACAAAGATAATCTATTTTTTTATTAGTTCTGATTACAAGAAAGATTTGTTTTTACAGTTATTTATTTTTCTTTTATATATGAAGAAATTATATATAAGAAATATAAAGAAATATAAAAAGAACTATATTGAGATCCTGCGAATTTACGATACCGGATAGCATTTTGCGATTTATTTAAATGCGGTCGATTTTACAACATCGACGGTTCACTCCTTTCGACATGTGTCGGCGGCGGCGAAGGATTTTATTCGCGGCACACCGAACAGCAGAAACGTGAAAGGCCACATCTATACCACGTGCGCCAGGAATGTGGTATGTTTACAAATGCGTATGTAGTACTCGTTCCCGAACGAGGAGTTCATTCACCCGTCCAACGCGAGGACAATCGCGGTATACATGTACCCACTGACATTACAATAGTGTTATTACCGCGAATCACAGCTATACGGAAGAGCGAGTCCCCGGTGAGGTCATGAGAGATATACAGTAATAATAGATGTATCGTTACGTGACACTTATATAATTTCTCTAGAAGCAGACATTTTCCTTCAATTTTTTTATAAATCGACAATGTATTATACATCAATCTTGCATGATAAATTTCTCTGTCAAAAAAAAAACTTGTGCTCGTTAGTAAAAGCTTGTTAATAATATCGACTTTCTTGTGATAATCGACTTTTTCGCTTTTGCAGCAGGTTGCGATAAAGTGCCGCGATAAGTAAAGAAATAAAAGAATTTTCTTTAAAATCTCCTATATTAATATAACAATCGCGTGCATCGGTGTGCAGCTGATGGCCACGCAGCGTATTCTCTTCTCTTCCGTAATTAGCTTCATCGATAAGTGCTGAAAATGGTACTTGCCACTTGTTGAGGAGCAAACTGAGCCACTCGGCGGTCTCGTCTTTGTACAGGGCCCGTCTCCTACGTAACCTGGCCAGCTCGTGCTGCAATTCCGTCTGAAGGAGCCGGGAGACTCTCGCTTTAACGACGGTCGTTGCCAGTGCCAGGACCAGAAACAGCCACGCCAGGGACAGACCCGCCGCTCCTATTATCCAGGTGATCGCGAGTGCCACTCCGAGATACAGAGCGGTGCGGATTGCCTCTGCATCTCTCTGCAAAGAGATATTTCATTCGGTGCATTTCATGCGCATACATTTGCATGTATCAAATAAACGCGAAGAGTCTTTGTATCTTACACTCTCGCATCACGTGTGCGGTTCAATCCGGCGGTAATCGAGTCGCATAATGCGCCTCAGAGTATTGCATAAACATCAGTATTAAAAACTGCTAGGTCAATGTTAATGATGTCTATTTGTGTTTGTAAGGTAATTAACTGTCGATAGATTATGTAAAATGGAAATATTTGATTTGAGATTTAGATTAAGATTTAATTAAAGTGTTATGGAGAACTCTCTATCCATTCTCACTCATTACCGCCACTAATATCTTATATTTAATTAATTTAAAGATGTTTTTAATTAAATTCTATTTAGCTAGAAGTACATTACTCAATATTTTTAAATTATATTAACTCTCGTTTTATATTTTATATATTTAATCATCATCAAGTTTTCTTCTTCTTAATATAATTTTAATCAAATACACTACTTTTCTTTATATTAATTTCATATTGTAGAAAATGAATTAGACTAATTAGAGAATTAAAATTAAAAGATTGACAAAATCGAAATTTAAAAATATTAGAAGCAAAAGCGAGAGAAGAATTGTATCCTAAAAATAAATATGAACTCGAATAAGATAATCAATCTTTCATCATGATCTTCTCTCCGTATATTTTCAAATATTAACAGAAAATGCTTTTCTTACTTACATTAGCTTTCTTAGTTATTTTTACTTTATTACTATTGCGCGACAATCCACGCGATTTTAGAGATACGATTTTCTTGTTTCTCATTTCTCTCAATATTTAATATAAACGTGAACCTGCAGAATACCAGACAAATGGTGTACCCGGTGCATTATGCGCAACCTTGCCGTGTCCGACGTAAAGAGGCATGAAGGAATATTAGCGATACAAAACAACCCCGCAATGACAGTCCGTTCGTACATTAACTCGCAGCGTATCATTAACAGCAATTTACCCCGCGAGGGACATTAAGTCCCTTAAGTACGACCGTACGTATTGCAATTTCAAAATATTCTCGGAAAATATTTTCGTCCCCGGGCCCGCCAAGTGAAAGCGACGTCACGCGACACGTCGTCCAAGAAGTTGTACCTTCGTCTTGCTAGGATGTAGGACATGTTCCCCGCGTGCTTACACGCGACGTCGCGTGCAACGCCAAAGTCCCTCTGACGTCATCGAAGAGCGTCATTAACCTCGGTGGTTAAATAATAAATCATAAGCGCAAGAAAGTGTTTCACGAACTTATAAGGAATTTTATATATCTCTCTTCATATAGAAATAGGGCGAGAAGATGCAAGTTGCTGCTGAATATTCGAATAACCGCGAAAGACTGGAAAAGACGCAAGAAGGTACCGAACGTAAAAAAAAAAGAGATAATTTCGTTAGGAAACAATTTATTTTAAGCTGATCTAAGGAATAAAATCTTTCGAATATGCTCTAATAATTCTTGAATAGTTCGTTAAGCAATTAAAGCGTCAGGGCTTTCAATTCGTAACGTACAAATCGATTTTAAAGCAAGACTCAAAAGGACAGGATTTTTCTCGCGCAGTTTATTCCGCGTCTGCGAAGTAAAGTGCGCTTCGCTCTTAAAATTAAATAGAGCGATATTAATGCGAGAGATGAGGTCTTCACGCACCTCCCGTTCTCGTCTCGAGGTCGAAAGGCGCGCGCGTTTTCGCTCGGAACGCACAGCCTTGCGCAATAGTAATTCGACCTGTTTCATCAAGAATGTTCCATCAAGAACATTTCATTAATTGGAAAGTTGTCCAATGCTAAGAGAAGCGTAGTGAAGTCGTAATATATATGTTAGTCTTTGAATTTTAGCTTTAGCGAAACTATTACGTTTCGCCGTAGAGTTACGTTTTCTCTATTTACAGAAATTACAGCGAAGCAAATGTTATTTATCGACGAAATAGTTCAACCTTGCGTCATAGCTTGCTCGCATTTACGTAAAAGGCTAATTTTAATTACAGAAAATTTCACGTCTCTTGCGAAAAGCAATTCAAGATACGATACGCATCAATTTTCTTGGACCATCTTGTCTGAGAAAAACACACTTTCTAAGAATTATTTTCGTATCAATTAGATTATAGAGAGGTAAGTATACGATCTGATGAAGGTTAATTCTTAAAACGTTTAATAAAATTGAAATAAGAATCGTCAGAATCTGAAAGAAAAGATATTTTTCAAAGGGGCGGGTTCTTTCGAACATAGCACGAAATTGATCTCGAAGGACTCCGCCTTTTAAGTAGAGTGCTAATTACTCGCGTCAGTGTAGCTAGAGAAGAGTGCGAGATAAAGATCGCTCGAGAAATCCCACGAGTTCCGTACCGGAAAGTATTTACTTCACTGACTTCCCACGCAGATAATAATTTCAGTTCTGCATTCATAAATTTAGACGTCGAATAATAAGTCAGCATTCATGTACGAAGTGTTTTAAATATTCATTCTTTGCCTAATTTGGAATCGATTTTTTTTCTGAAATACCAAAGTGTCAGTATATCTTCGAAGTTGCAAATTTTACGCTATACTATTATTTTTAATTTTTAGGTTACATTTAAATAAATAAAGACGTCTGATCGTTCGCGCTTAAACAAATTTGCCTCTTTTAGAATTTTATTTCCAAACGTACAAGTAAAATTTTTTGAAAGAAAAATGATTTTTTAAATGCGGTTAATTAAATTAAAATCAATAATCTCGGGATTCTCCGTATATACATAGTATTTATTATGTAGCATGCAAAGAATGCTTAAACCGTTTCAAACACGATTTGCAGGAAAAATTTCTTCTTTTCAAAATTCAGTTTGATCGACATGAAATCAAGAAATAATGAAACTGTAGAGCTGTTTTATTTATAAATTTTGCTAATTTAAAAAGTAGAGATGCAATTTATATTATCTACAATTACTACTTTTACATAAATTTCTCTACTTAATCGAATATTTTATTCAGCAAAAATACAAGATTTCTTTCATACGGTATACAGTACCGACTAAATTCTCTTTATGAAATTTTGCAATATTTCATGATCAAATAAAATATTTCCATTCCAGAGCACTCTACTAAATTGAAAGTCCAAATTAGATAAATCAGCAAATAATTTAAAAATCTGAAACTATAATCGGAATTAAAACTGAATACACATCTTCATGTTATTCTAAACGTTCCCACGTAGCTGCTTGAAGCTTAAATAGGTCGACTCCGAGGCTTAAAACCGCAGAGGCGAATGTAAAAAATCGTTGAGTTCGACAACAATAGCCACAACGCGGCCAGCAACGTCAGTGAACGTTCAACGATGCGCACGAGGCGTGCATCGCGAACACCCGTCGCCAGATCGTCACGGCTCTTCTCTTCTTCACGGAGCATTGTGCCCGGTCGCTTTTACGGAATTGACGATTCAACTCGCGTGGGCTCCTTTGAAAAATACACCCGCCGCGCACGGGGACACCGGGCATTGAAGCTATACACGTGTACACGAGAGCTCGCGCTCTCAAGTGGCGAGCTCCACGCGAGAAATAGATATTTGAGCCTGTCTCATACATACCCAGCGTACATACACTTCGCACAATTTAATGACACGGTATTGTAACTTTGAAGCGCGAGCAGCATGTGTGTCCCAATTTTCATCGACGAGCTTTTCATCAGATTCTAATATTTCATGATCCCTACGCTTCATTCGTCCTACATACGTCAGTCTAATTCAATCTTTTAACAGTCTTTATTTTAGTAGCCTAATTCGACCTTCTTGATGAACGCAAGATTTCTTCTCTCCAATTAAAAAAATTATACATAACTTTTAAACTAATTGTGAAGATCTGGAGAAGAAATCTTTCATTTGTACGCTAACAAATTGAAATGAAGAATCTCGATAAAGGTGCATACGATACACGTATGAGAGGTGAAGAAGTGGCCTATTTCCTGACCGGCGTATAATGACTCGGCATACGAGAGTACGGCACACGCGTCCTCGGTTGTTGCGTTATCAAGAATTTATTATTCGGCTCGACCGAGCAAAAAGCCGATGATAAGCAGCCGTACCTGTGCTTTTTGCGAGACGGCGAGGGCGAATTCTTCGTCGGGCGCGGGATCGTCGGGTGTCATGTTGGTGCCCCCTGCCGCACCGCCGCCGCCAACGTTACTGCCAAGGGGTCTGAACGGACCCCCCGTCGAATACGGCCAATTACCAACAAGATTCTCGCCTCCGATGGACTCGCGCTTTCCTAGAAGAAGAGAAGACGTACGTAATGTTATAGAGACATGTATGATGTGTAATATCTAGGGAGGACTTAAACTCAGTTTAGAGGACGCAGTCGAGATAAAGTGAGAATTAAATGACTGCATTTAGCGCGATACATGGGGAGAATGCGAATCTTCATCTCCAGCAATGTCTGAACTTCTACTAATGATTTCTAATTATGTAAAAGATGTTGACTGATTAAATGGGAGGATATTTGAGCACGAATATTCATTACTTACTACACGGAGATAATTTTCTCTTAAAATTTAGCTTAAAACTCATGGTAATCGTGGGAACTAATATTTTGAAGATTTTTATAAATTCTCTCTGATTTATTCATATCTCTCACAATAAAATATAAAATCTGTTTGATTAATATTATAATCTGCTTAGTAATTTTTATTATGTAGTTTATAAAATTTCTGTTGTATATTTCACAAATTCCTGTCATTTTCCATAATATTTAATAGGTTTTTTATTTTTATTTAGTTGTCAAGTTATCCTACTCTTATCACCAAACATGTTAAAATTTGTAGTGAGTTTTATGGTAAAATATAACGAAAAATTCTTTCCGTGTAGATTCGCTCTTCAAATTTATAACGCATTTAGCTTTTATAATGCTTTTTAAATATAATTGCAAGTATGAAATTATATTTAAAGTAGTTCTTAAATAGTGGAATATAACTTCTCTCTCTCACTCTCTCTCTTTCTGTTGTCTCTCGCTTATACTAAAATTTTCATATACAACTAAATATAACTTGAACAATTATGCGTATTGTATATAAAAGAGATTAAATGTTATGTGACTTTAACAGTGGGCGCCGGATTGATTATATCGAGTAAATGTTTCCATAATAATAATTTACCTATAAATATTTTGTACAAAAATTATTTTTTTTAGAAATCAATCATTATTAGACTAATAATTATAATAATAGATCAATTATGAAAGAATATATATATATATTATTATTATTATTACAAATATAATAATAGGTCATTTATTTTAATATTCAATTACTTATTTTCTTTCTAATCTTTGATAGACAATATTATTAAACCATCAAAATTGCCATAAATTAAACTTTCGATATTATTTATGTGATTTAAAA
>VBVR01005767.1:0-11386 GCA_011638315.1 Tetramorium parvispinum
AACAAATTAATTAAATTGTATTTATAAGTTCTTATTGGTTCTTTTATGAAATAAAAATAATAAATAGAGTATATGATAAAGATACACAACAACATAATAGATATTAGATATTAATTATAGATTTCTAAATTTATCCTTATTTTCAACTAATCTCTGATATAAATTTTTATATAAAGATTTATACATAATTGCAAAATGGGAATATTTCAGTTATATAAATTGTGTAATTTTCATATTTTCCTCGTCTTGTCTTGCGTATTCTTTTAATATATAATTATAGATATTACAAGATTAATCCGAGAAGTTTGAACAACATTCTATTAAACAGATGCAAGAAAGTCTTGATGTTTGCAGCACAACACTTAACAGGACAGTTTTATAACCTAAGTATACTCGTGTGTTTTTTGTGTGGACATCAAGATAATAATAATCCAATGATAAATTAACGGTTGGAGCGAGAGTTACAATTATTTGTATTAACAGTTAAAGTTGATGAAAAGTTCATTGAAGATACAAGATAACATTAATGCATCCGTTACTATCGTTAATATTAAAATTGAATAATTAACCAAAGATCTCCACGTATAATCTTATAAAGAACTACGGAACTCTGTAAATCTTATCCTTTTATAATACCGTTTTTATCACAATGCAAGGTTTGTTATAATAAAATAATTTAATAAATAATTAACATTTTAATAAACATTCTGTGTTAAGTTTAACTTATTCATTAATTTGTTACTATACATATTAGAATGTTTCTTTTCTTCGTTAGTTCTGACTATACAAATAACAAATTAATTGAAAACTTTAAAATAGAAAAGAAAATCATTATTTTCTAAAAGTTTTTTTAATTACAGAAAAATCTTACAAATGTTTCTTCTAGGTTTAGCTTGCTCATCTTGCTATTTTGATTTGAAATCCTAGTGAAACCATTGCGAAACAAAAAGCATATAAATAGAGAACGAATTTTCTTTAGAAGGCGTTCTCAAACAGATTATCGCATATTAACTCAAGATGGAAACTGTCAAATACTACGTAAATTTCATAAATCCTCATTGGATTACCGTAGTGGCGACTGGATTGTATACGCATTTGCGACAAATCTGCATAATTGGTTTGTGCTTCGAGGAGGAAAACTCTTTGCCTTTCGATCCATCATACGCGTCGGTACTCTTTGTGTTCTCGGTTTTATGTCTATTAGCGGAATACAGATTATGGCCCGTAACTCTTAAAGAACCGCCAATTCAGTTATTATACATTTATGAAGTGAGTCCTAGAGCCATCTCATTTAGTTCCTTTAAAGCCGATTTAATAGTCGAAATACAAAATAATGTTTTCACGCAGTATTTTTTTGGCTATAAGTATGTAGAAAAATAAATTATATAAAACATAAAGTTATCGGATTAAGATAATTACCAGAATAAGGTTCTTGTTGACACAGACAAGGTAATAGTAATATTGAATTAAAAATAATATTGATTTTATTGTATAGATGTTAATAGCTGCATTGAGTACGAATTTAGCAATTCAATTGGTATGGACACCAATGATGCATACAATTTTCTGTTTAACTCAAGAATCCAGTAAGTGGGTACGTAGCATCCACTAAATGAAAATATAATGCGCTGCCAGATTTTCTTCTAATCTCTTTCCATTTTAATTAAATTCTTCTTTTTAAAGATTATTTTATTTATAAAATTACATGAAATTTTTGTTATGCAAGAAACGGGAATTACGAAAGACAAAAATACGAGGTCCCAAAATTAAACATTAGTTTTATTTTAGTTAACTTGGTTGAATGAGGCTATGGGTCTAGATAGTTACTCTTGGTTAATTTTCTTTGCCGACTATATGGCTAAAGACTACGTAGCCACATACATGGCATTTTGCATGTCATTATTGTCATTCGTGTGGATGCTGGACGCCACTGAATCTTTGGAAACGTTTTTGGATACGTGGAGCAAGTAGTAAATCCTAAAAACTTCAAATCTTATCCGCAAAATTGTCCAACATGTAATAAAATTACGTAGCATCTTATTCATTCGAAATATACGATTTCTAAAAAAAGTTAATTTTGTTGCTAAATTTAACGCCACATAAAATTTCAATTTTTTAATAATATTTATAACAAGACCATCTCTTTACAATTTTTCAATAGAATGTTTTATTCAAATAATCTTTATTATTTACAAAATATCAATCATAAACTTTTGGTGTTTGCTAAGACTCAAGTAAATTAATTTAATATTCTTATATAAAAATGAAATTAATGTAAATTTTAATAAAATATACTGTTTGATTTTTTTATTTAAACCGCATGTATTCTTGATTCCGATTTCAATCCGAAAACTAAACCGAATAGTCATATACACCGCGAAAGCCTTGAATTCTATATTAATGAAATATACTTTATTTACTTATTTAAAATTAAATGCTTTAATTGTATTATTATAATCTAATCTTCTTTTTTTGTTTTTCGGAAGACGTTTACAATTCACGAATACAAGACGTCGTAAGCGCAAAAACAAGAAGGTTACCTTCAGCAATCCTGAAGTGACTCAATCATTCTTTTACACACTTTGTCAAATGAATCCTTTCACCAACTTTAAACTAAATTTTAGATGTTATAATTTCTTTTAATCTGCTACATTTTAACGTATATGTGTGTTCTTGTATTGAATAAATATCTGTGTAATATTTTCTGTAATTATTGTAGTAATTTCGGCGTTGCGATTTGCTTTATGTAAATTTTTACAGAAGTTTACATATTTCTATTTCATTGATTTATTTTTAATGAGAGGTGGAATTTTTATAAAAAAAAAATTATGCTATGAATTTAAAACATAGTTTCATGAATTTTATACTATTTTATAATCCTATTGTATTACATCGAGATGTCTTTCATATGTATTAAACTCTTAAATTTTAATAAAATTATTTTTAATTTTTGACCCAAATTTTTAATGTTTGATCCAACAAGCTGAAAATTATTAAACTAACTTCATTGCAAACGTTATTAAAAATCTCTTCTCTATCTCCTCTCTTTTCACAATTGGTGATCTATAAATCAAATCCGAATGACTAAATTACGATTATTTAGTATTGTTCTCCAAAATGGCGCGAATATCATATACGATATGGGCATTAATACTGAACAATTTAAAAATATCGATTTTTCAAACGTGTTTTGCTAACGCTTTGGAAGACGAATTTGGTTATTCTCTGATATCAAGTCCACCAATTACTTCTTTCTTAATTGCTGCTAGCATTTATATCATCATCATCAATTCTACGATATTTCCACAATCGTTTCGAGAACCGAAACCTGTTTTTATGTGTTTGTATGAGGTTAGTATGCCGTAAAATATCTTTACTTATTTTTTTATATTTCTTTATAATTATTTGTTCTGTCCTTCTCTTTATTTTCAATTCTAGTTTTTAGTAACTGCATTCTTCCTGGAATTTGCAATCGCATGTTTATGGACACCAATAGACGTATTCATTTTAAGCACGCTAGTAAAGAAAATTTATCCAGTAACGTAACGATTTACCTATCTATTTACTTTAATTTTAATACTGTAACATATATTCTCAATAATTTATATAAATATTTATACTTACCGAGAATTAATTCGAGCAGATACTTAGTCAATTAAAATTGGGAAATCCATTTGAAACATTGAATATGATTAAGTCATTTATGTTGATTCTCACGAATGGAATAGCGATAATGATTTTTCTAATTACTCTTCATGTTACAAGAGCTGTCGATTTCAAAGATCTAACGTGAGTTCGTAATAGTTACATCTTATCATCGATAAAAATTTTTATTGTAATAATAATATGCAAATCCTTTCTTTTGAAAATAATATAAATAAATATAATTAAATGATATAAATAAGTTGAAAAATACCGTTTTTATTAAAAATTTCTCTATTAATTTGTTAAATTTTGATTTATATCATTTCTAACTAGGCGATAATATTTTGTAAATTAATTAAAAATTCAGGGATAATGGAATAATGTATTTCCTGTCGCATTTGGGAACAAAATTATGGCAACGTATACGAAGTGAGTTTCCTGAAGTTAAAAACAGCAGAGAAAATAAATATCGTTACAATAATCGCAGAAATGTCCGTAGTAAGAATCGCATAAATAATCGCCAGACATAGCGTTTTAATTAAGATGAAGATCAAAAATTTGTAACACGGAAGCATAGGCATATATAACAGGCTGGCCCCTACCGTAAGAGGCAGCGTTGAAAGATGTACAGAGCAGAAATAGCGTTCTGAGGATCTCTGTTTTTCTCTTTCAATCGCGTGGTGAGGATTGATAGAGATTGGTAAAAACGAAGCGAGCACGCTGCTTTCTCTCTTATACACGTATATTCGCTTCATTTTCACCCATCCCTATCAATCTCCATCACCCGATTGAAAGAAAAAGACAGAGATCTCCAAAACACCATTTCTGTCCTGTACATTTTTCAACGCTGCCTCTTACGATAAGATCCAGTCTATTGTATATGTCTATGCACGGAAGGAATTAGACTTATTTAAAATTCTAAATATCTGTATGACTATTTGCAAAAATAAAATATAATTTTCTTTGTGTGTTGACGTTTCGACAAATGGCGACGCAAAGGGACCAATATAATTCAATTCACAAATGACACATACGGCTTAGTCATTTCATCGACAATTTTATGAAAAAGAAGGCATTTATTTCGTTCGAACTGAAGTGTAAAGTACAAATGGTATAGATAATATAGTGGTAATAATATAATAATTATAATCGTTAATAAATATCAATTCAATTAATAATACAGTGTGTCCCAGTATACTGCGGATTATTAATATTATTATTATTATTATATACGGTAATTGTACTAACGGGATGTGTTCAGTGGCAGCGTTATATTATATAATAATATGTATATCTTACAGTGATCTTTCTTTTCGTCGACCGACAGATAAAGTCGTTTCTCTTTATAATAAATCCATCTTACGTTCTATCGTCATTAACTGTACTTCGCTGTGAAAGAACATTGATTCACGACATTAAAAAGAACACCTCTCCTAAATATTAAATTACTCTACATTGCGAAAGTAGATTATTTTCTAAGGTTCGCATCTTGATTCGCTTCTTGACTTTTCATTCTTTCGTATCGCGATATATTCTAGTAAAATATTTTTTAACCGACTTCCTTTATATTGTTCTCGAATGCGTTCTATATCATTTTGGTGCGCTAAAAATCTGAGAAAAGAATTTTTAGCAGAATAAATATAAAACGTAAAGTCCAATATTGCACAATTTTTGTTTAATGCTAATAAATTGCATAATTTTAATTTAATAACTTATATTACATTTAATATTTTCACAAAAGCACTAATCTTTTATAGTAAATAAAAATAGTTATTTATAGGGCCAGCGTGACGATACGAAAAAGCTTTGAAAACGGGAGGTGTTCTTTATTGTCTTTCGTAAGATGCGATATAAAGCAGACTATATCGTTTTCTCTCTTTATTCTTTTTTTTCTTGTCTGTCTCTCATCTTTTTTTTCAACTGAACGGAATTCGGTTGTATTAATTATGTACGAGTTTGCTCGCGCTCGGCCCTATAGTACCCCATTTACCAAGTGTACCTTTGTGCACGATTAGGCAGTGCTCAGAAAAAGTTGGGGATATGTAGGATGAGAGCTTAATATCTTGTCTTTATTTTGCGACCGAAAGTATCGATTCCCGGTTGCTATTAAATGTAATGTAAAATGAGATCTTTTTAAAAGATTCCGTAAGTACGCATTTAGATGGTAAGTTCTCATATTACAAAACGGATATTCGAACTTATTTGCCTTCGATTATAGCGCCAATTTTTGGGAGTATACGCACGAACTAAGCATATAGACTAATCTAATTCAATGACGACAAATAACTTTGAGCCAATTTTACAATATTAATTACATTAATCACGACAGTTATGTTGGAATGGATCTAAGGAACGTGTCGTTATTTTAGTTTTTCTCCTTCGAACAATTTGTTCGTTCTTGTATCAAATAAATTGCTTATTTGTTTAAATTTTTTTGACTTTTTGTAACTCGCGTTCTTCATTATAAATCTTCATTACCATTCGTTAAATATAAGTACGATTAAAATCAGTCGATCGCAAATGAAACTGTCATGAGCATTTTTCTTGAGCGACAATCTCGCGGACTCTATTTCCTGATTTGCTCATTAATGTTTGGATCTCAAGCAAAAATTGAAACCGATATAATTATCTCTTAAGTTTGATTTTCAATGTTGCGAGTATAAAGAAACATGTACTTTTTGTTAATTTTTATGAATAATAATGAAATACTGAGTTTGTGAATTACAATCTTATATAATGCACATTAATTTGAGTAGATGGTTTTTGCATGTTTATCGCGTTAAAGTTTTGTTTATTAAAAATATATTCAAGACATTTAAAGTATTTAAAAGAGGACCGTAAAAGTATCTTAAAAAGGTATTTAAAAGATATTTCGTATTGATCTCTCAAATCCGATTTCTCGATATCTGTTTTAGAAATCTTTAAAATGTTTTTCAAAATGTTGTAAGATATCGGTTTTAATCTCTGTAGTTTTTCAACTTCAGAATTTTTAATTCCGTTTCTGTCTTGTATTTTTCGATTAATGCGTATATTAATTGCATATACATACTGCTTCTCAAAAAGTTTTTTTTACATAAAACGATCGAGGTGCATGGGTCGAGCGAATGGAAGAGTCTTCGAGCCTCATCGATGTACAGATCAATCGCTATCGCGTATTAAGTTTGTACATAAAAGAGCAAACTCTATCATTACGTCAATTCAAGTATGATAGTTGAAATTAATTTAGAACAATTTTAAATTCAACTAAACAAATTCGACATTTAACGATACAATAAAATATTATTTGCGAATTAATTAATTGATCCATTATTTTAAAAAGATGAAAAACAAATAGGGCTACTATTTTTATTATATTTAAATTGAAGGGACAATTTTTTTCCCTAATCTTGGAGTTAAATAAACGATCGATCGTATCTCGATTGTACATATACTCGTGTAATTAGGCTGCCTTCTGTTTTTTTTTGCCACTGCACACACGCGACGCGCGCTCGCGCGCTACTCAATACAGTTACTTAACGATAATATCTTTCGTCCTCCAATAACCCCATTCAAATACTGTCTCTGCTTAGTATCTACTTGACGGGATTGAATCGATGATGGGAATGTCTGGAGAAACTAAGGGAACTAGGATGAACAACGGGCTTCGATGAATTGGACATGCGGGCACCGAGAAAGCATGATTTGTTTTAATGAGATTCATTTTACCGTCTATGTAAGCCTCAAAATAGATTTGTAATTAACCAAAATTTCTATGAAAATTTTTGAAGACTTCTTTTTAAGTTTCTTCAGCTATTTTATCTTAAAAAAAGCTTTAATTTCTTTCTACAAAATTTTGAAGAAACAATGTTGAAGGTACATCTTTTTTCTTCTTGACATTCTTCGCAGTCAAATGGTTCAATTAAGTATGAAATTGACCAGTGAATGTACATATAAGTTCAATAAACTACAAGCAAAGATCTCAGAACAGAGAACTGCTGCATCTATTGCTACTGAACTTATTGCTCGAGGTAGAATTATTGCTATCTCATAACGTGATGATAAAATTACGTCGGACATTCGTTGTAGTTCGAGAAAATGTATTTCTACTCTTCAAAATTTGGTCAGTAATCTTCCCGCGGGTCATTCGATAATTTAGCATTGATTTAGAATTATTTCATTGGATACCCGTCGCTGTGACGACTGTCGACGCCAATGTTACGCTGCGAAAAGCAATTGTCGTAAATTCAAACAAACTTTTGAGATATAGCGCAACTTCCAGATCTCTCATGAATATTCTATTCGGAGTCTATTCTAGACTTGTGCCTCGTTGAGTTGCATCGGTCGCGCTCGGTGCTCGCAAGTCACTGAGGAACGACGATAGTACGCGGGGACGTGTACTGCTGTAGATACGCAACTTAATATCACAAATTCGTTGAAAAACCATACGCAAACACGATCATTGATAGGACAATTATACAGCGATGCGCAGTGACGCAAATACTGCGCGCGCCGGCACACTCATACACATGTTAATTACAATATTCGTACAAGTGCTTACGACGTACTGTCAACGCCTTCTTTCTCTGACTTCTCTCTTTCTCTCGCTCTTTCTCTCTCTCTCTCTCGCGCTCTCGTTCTCTCTTTCTCTCTCTCTCTCTCTCTCTTTCTCTCCCTAACCAGTAAATTGACTATTAATATTCCCGTTGAGAATTTTACAGGTTCAGTCGGGGCTCGGTGCGTGGAAAGTTCCTTCCGCGAAAGGCGCGACGATATAATCGCGCGTGCACGTGGCGTCGAGAAATGTCGAAAGAGCTCGTCGAGCCTCACTTCGCATTAGACGGGACCTTTAAGTAGAGTCCTCTTAATAAATAACTTAATGATAATAATAATTTTTCCTACAAATTCTAAAAGCCTCTTTCTTAATTATTTGTCAGTCAGTTCGCGTGTAGCTTAGGAATGAATCGACATTTTTATTTAATTCTTTACAGCAATCTTTTTTAATATAGTTAGAACAGATTAATCTCATTCACGAATAGTCTGGGCGAAAAGAGTTTTCAGTGAATCACCAAAAGCTCTTAAAAATTTTTGATAAATTTTAGACAGTGATCCCGTAATTTTAATGTACCTATATAATTGCTGCATTAGTTACCCAGTCGTTATAATTAATGTTATAATTTCGCACTCAACAATATAAATGTAGTGTAACACATGTCGTAAACATATATTGTTGAGTGCGAAATTATAACGTAGCTGTAATGTCACGGATGCTCTGTGTCGACCGGATAGTTTCCTCATTCAGATGCGAGGAAAGCGAATAAAAAAAATTCTCTCTACGTGGAAACGATGCGTCGACGAGCCATTCGGGATGACTAGAATGGAAATCCTGCCACATTTGTCTCTTTCTCCCCACGGCTCCTCGTGCACGCGTACCTCATATACCCCGTGCCGTGCTCTTCGCGCTCCGATCTCCTTCGAGAGATGACGTAAAATAAATATTAAAACTATATCGAGATATATCAACGGTGAGCATATTTTAGCGAATGCGAATCTCATCTCTCTTTCTTTCTCTCTCTCTCTCTCTCTCTCTCTGTGTTGTCTGTATGTTCGTACGTGTTCTCTGTTTGTATGTATATGCATAATATATATTTGTATTTATATTTATATATATTTATATTTGTATTTATATTTAGACTTTATGTCTGCTATACCGTAATTATAATAATTACACTGCGCGCGCGCGGTAACTCATGCTTTCTCTCTCTCTCTCTCTCTCTTTCTTCAGCTTTCACAGATTTATCTCCGTAAATCACTTTCCTTCTTCATTTCATCGTGCGCCTCTATATAAATCCATATTTATAATATATTTATATATAATATATTATAATATTTAATAATATAATGCTATCGGTAATGAGGATGGCGGTGACGATGACGATGACGACGATGAGCCGATGTCGCGACAACTAACGATACCTTAACGATAATTCCTATTATGGCAGACTATCTACGGTAGGATCGTCCGTCACATGAACGAGAGTGCGTTGCTTTCCAGGACTCCTCCGCATTCAGGACAACGAAATAACGTATGTTCGTCGGGGGTACGTCCCGCGACGGGACTCGTGCAGAAGAACGTAGAAACGAAGGATCGCCGCCGACGACGAATCATGCCGCCCTCGAACGGTATCGTCGGTATCGTGTTAACGTATATATGTCTATGTATGTATATATGCGTGTGTGTGATGTGTCTGAATGTGTGTGAATGCCCTTGATTAATCAGTTACAACACATCTAACACGTTTTCGCCCGATTCGCGACATTAAATAAATGAACGATCCCGGCTGCGCGAGGACGAAACGCCGATCTAAGATCCGACACTGACGACAACGACGCGATATTATACCTACACGTATATATGTATATATAGGTGTATGCGTGTGGGTGATTCTTTTTTTTTTTTCTTTTACCGATGAGCGGAATCGATGTAAAGGGGGGCGGGGGGTGAGGGAATCACGTTAGAAAAAGTCTCGTCGCGTGTCTCTTTGGCGATATTTCACTACGTATAATGTACTATACAGATAAGGTATATGCTGCGACTCTTCCCCGACTTCTTCTTCTCGCTTACCATCTCTCTACGTGTACTGTCGCGCTATTGCAACGTTCCTTTGACGCACCTTTGACCCCGAGTACATGTGTGACTGTGTGTATGCTGCGTGCGCCACGCACCGCGGTTGACATCACGGGTAATTAGTACTTTCACTAGCTGCACCACTACGAAGAAGCTGTCCCTCGCCGCTCGTCGGGGATTCATCACTCTCGGCGGAGGGAGACGTGTTCTCTTTTTCTCTCGAGATCCTCCGAGCACCCGCGATGGTGATCCCTGCCATCCGACGTGATGGGCCAGACCGTCTCGAGCGAGGTCTCGTGAGTTCGGATGATGTGGGTCGCGTTACTCGGTGTGATGTGACGTGGAGACTCGGCTACGCGCTCGGTTGATTATTCCTCCTCCTCGCTCTCCTCCGCGGGACCGTACATGTCGGCCAGTTTGTCGAATCTCGGGCCCCAGGCGCCCAGATATTCGTATTCATGTTGCTCGTCGTCCGTACCTGGGATTAGAAAAAAATTAAAGAGTGCGGCCAAGCGCCCATAGATGTTCAGCTTTTTTCTTTGTACTTTGAATTTTTTTAATTAATGATACACCGAATTAAAATTGAAGAGTAGATTAAGAATACATGTAAAGTCTCAATTTTATTTTCTCAGCCAAGTTTATTTCCAAAACTACTTTGAAAAAAATAAAAAATTTACATTTTTAATCTATTCGTCTTAATTCGATGTATCATTAATTAAAAAATTCAAAGTATGAAAAAAGGGCTACATTTGGTCGCATTTTTTTGATATATTAACTTGTTTTTATGAATACAAATGATATTTTATATTACAATGAAAGAATAAAGTCTCGCAAAAATAATTTTTAAAAAAATTTGAAAATTTTTGAGAAATACATGATATTTACAAAGTATACTGCGCAACAAAATTAACGCATCAAAAATTTTTACCGAAATTTCACTCAACTTCAAATAATCATAACTTCGCGAAAACTTATCGTATTTGAAAAATTTTTTTTTTATTTTGAAGCTTGAAGTCTCTACTTTAAAGAGAATTTATCACATTTTGAACTTCTCCTTTTCCCTTTTCGCCATCTCTTCAAAAGTAAGGACGTGTTTTGTCTCCAAAAATTTTCATAGTTTGACGCTCTCCACAGGGT